>JABEEN010000454.1:0-113158 GCA_013363205.1 Fusarium tuaranense | reverse complement strand
GGTGGTGATGGAGGGGGTGGTGACGGTGGAGGTGGTGATGGAGGAGGTGGAGGAGGAGGTTAGTATTCACATTCCCGTTGACCCCGATGATGCTAATGTGTCTTGTTCAATAGGCGACTAATTTTGGGTAATTTCGGGTAATTTTGGGTTCTTTTCCATGATAGAGTGCAAGTCCACAGAGTTGGTGATCAAACCCCAAAGTGAAGGTGTTGGAGAGGGCACGTGATCGCTCTGGTTTCCTGTTAGACTACCTTCCTAGCGTTCCAACAATCCAACTTCAAAACCTCATGCAAATATTAAGAAGAAAATTCTCTTCTTCTCCCTCAAGGCTAGCCAGTCTTAGTTAGAGACCTTTTTGAATAAGTTCGTACGTTTGTCGCAGCTCTGCCACCTCCGAGATAACCCCTCTCAGTTGTTCATGAACCATCGCCATCGTCTGCTCCCCGTTCAAGACCTTTAATCTTCCATCCACCTGAAAGTACTCGATAACCTCTGATGTGATCATTCTGAAGGTCCTCAGTCTGCCTCGAATCGTCTCAACGCCATCGTCGAAACGACCTCGAGGCAGCAGCCGTTGAATCAGGGTCTCCTCAGGGCAGTCGAGGTAGATAAGCCACTTGAAGGCTCCGACTTCGACTTCAAAGTGTTGTAGCTGAAGAATGTTTCTGGGAAATCCTGGCTGCAATGTTGTAGCAGAATAGGGTCGTTGGATTGGGTGTGCTTACCGTCGACGATGAAGACCCGCATCCCTTGCTCAAAGCGTTGGCGAATATGTGACTTTAGCAGGCGAACGGTAAGTTCCTTGGGCCCAATAGTCCCCTCCATCATGTTTCCCCTTATAATAGCAGCATACTGGCTACCCTCACGATTCATCTCCGCCCGCAACAGATCCCCAACACTGATATGTTCAACCTCAAACACCTGCGCCAACAACCGACACTGCGAGCTCTTCCCCGCCCCAGGCCCCCCCAACATCCCAATAAGGATCAATTCCTCAGACGTCGGAATAAGCTTAGGTTCCGTCATGATGATCGTGGTCGTTAGTGCAACGTGCGTGATTCAGTGGCTTTCTTGTCTTCTAGCGCTCGTCGTGGAAGATTCGAAATCTCCGAGGTGGGTGGTTCTTTTGTTGACAGGTGTCAGTATTAAACTCGGCACATGGCAGAAAGTCAAAAGGAGTCGTGGGTCACTGAATGTTACCTCGATGAGTCGAGATCCGTGGGCTAACGGAGCAGGATAAAGCCACTTACGTCTGGAGTCGTGGTGCCGTTCTGAGCCGAAATTTGAATGTGACGTGAATGTAGGGGATGGAGGGTATCGGAATAGTGAGATCGGTTCTCCCTTGGGATAAAGTTTGTTGGGGGCCAGGATATCGGCATGCCGTCGAGAAAGCTGCGCAAATTTGACTTGGATGACTCAAGACATGGATCCAAGTAAACGCCCATCCCAGTAGAATGGGTAGCTCCTTGGGAATATATGCGACTAACATGATCTCTGGACAGTAGCTGGAATGATCATGTAATTTGCATATTTCTTGTATAATTAGCTTTGCTGATCATCTAGATGAGATGCTCGAGACATCATAGACGCACAGCTGACTATGTGAGGAGGAAACCTTTATGTAAAAGCCAGGATTTTCTTTTCGTATTAATTCCCAAGCTTCCTATTATCAAGGCTCGCTTCTTTGTACGATCTATAAGCCGAATCTTGCTCCCAGTGCACTTTCTGATCTAAATCAAGACCCTCTGCCCGCAATACCTCGAAAACATCAAAGGAACCTCTCACGAATGCGATTGTGGCAAGTGATCGTGAGAACTTGTGCGGATCAGCACCATTACGTAGCAACAACCAGACAATCTTGGCGTAACCATGTTCGACCGCAACAAGCAGTGGCTTCTTGGGCCGGTCTACTCCTATCCCAATTCTGGCCTCAAAGCTAGCCGAAGGCCTTTTTCCGGTTTCAAGGTCAATACGGGCGGCAGGCAGAAGCGCCTCCACCACGGATGAGTGTCCCCTTTCGCAAGCTACTCCGAGAACTGTTGCTCCTCGTAGATCTCGGTGGTTCGGATCCGCGCCCTTGTTCATCAGCAGCTTCACAATGTCCTCGTAGCCACAAGACGCGGCCCACCAGAGGGCCGTCCGTTCCTGGTCATCTGCCCAGTTCGGGTTGGCTTGACTCGAGAGGAGGACACTGACAACCCTTTCGTGACCCTGCAGACATGCGGAAATCAAGGGCGTGTGCTGGGCGCTGCCGGGCACGTCATCGGACACGACATTTGGGTCATGGCCACGTCGTAGCAAGGCCTCGACTGTTTGGTCCAGTCCAAAATATACAGCGAAGTGAAGTCCCGTCGTCTTTGGAATTGAGTGACGTGTTTTCCTGAAATGCATTACTGACACTTGCACAGAGCCGGCACTTTCTAAGAAAGAAATCACCTGACGGTGCGTTTGCACCGAGGCATCACGCGCGTGAGTCCCCCAGTTTCTTGCCGCATAACGGTGGAACGGGATTCCAGGAAACTTTTGGCCTTCTTTCACCCCCTCTCGGAACTGATCGAATAGAAGATAGGTGAGGCAAACCTTGGCTATATGAGATTCTGCGCCTTCAAACCATTTATCGCGCGTTCTTTCGAAATAGTCCTGTGTCGTATAGTGAACTAGCCGCACAACGTCACTATCCCTATCAATGGTGATGAGCCCAGCGCACACGGACACGACATCTTCCATGTTGGGTATGTTGTCTTGATCGAGCTTCGTTTCGCCGATTTCCACCGCTAGGGCTTCCAGAAGCTCCTGGATTGTGAGACGCTCTTTGGCGCAGGTGATCCAGAGCAGAGCCTTTTTCGCCATATCTCTCTTATCTCTGTTCTGATCCTCAATGCGATTCATGGCCTCCTCATATGCACTGCTATACGCGTTGGAGCCAATGGGTAGGGATTTCAGTGTTGTTTGAATGGCTTTGGCCGTCATCTTTCCTATCAAAGACTCGAAGTGTAATTTCGCGAGAAGGAACCTATCGAAATTAGCTCTCTGTTCGTAGTGTAGATGTGAACACACACGTACATTCCATTCACAGTCCCAGAGATCTTGTCCATGATGACTTCTTGAAGTTCCAGGTTGTCCTGAACAGTCTTGGCCAATTCGCCTAACCTGCCATTGATATACTTTCTCACATCCTCGTCATGAGCACGAATCTCAATTGAAAGGGCCTTTTCGAATCTCGATCGGATGTGCTCTAGGGGCCTGGATGTCGCAAAGATGTTGACGTTAAGTTTCTGCCGAAGATCAAAAAGCCTTGGGAGGAAATCAGGCAGGCAGTTGTTCGACTCTTGGCACTCATCGAGGGCGTCAACAATAATGAAGACACGGGAGAAGAACGCCGTGACAAAGCAGAGAGACACAAGTAGCTCGTCTAGAGAGGGCCTTGTTCGTGGCTTTTCATGATGTTCGTGGAGCTGCTGCACAGAATCTGGTAGCGAAGGGTGCTTCTCAGCCAACTGCTTCAACAGACTTGAAACAAAATGCTCGACCGTTTGCTCGTTTCTTCTTTTGAAATCGCAGTAGATGTATGCAAGACCAGTGTGTGGATCGTCTCGTAGCTTCTCAGTTAGATGGTTAACGACAACAGATGCCACGATTGTCTTGCCTGCGCCAGGGATTCCTGGGCAGAACAAGGTCTCGCCTTTTGTGGTGATCCATGTTTGAAACTGATCTGAATCCAACATCCATTGCCCGGATCCGGGTTGATGCCTTCTAAGGATATCGCTCTGTTGTGGGCCGTAGTCGATAGCCGTCAGCCAGTTTAATATCTCGAGCTCCTGTTCCCTGTCTGAGCGTGACTTGATGGTGTCGACAGTTTCCCCAGTGTTTTCAACGACATGAAGTGCTGGCATTCATTAGATATTGAACTAGTTGCAAGACTTGAATGACTAGGTAATTGAGAGTTGACTAACTAGATGAGAGCATCTCGCTCATCCTCTGCTCGTTCTCGATTCTACTCGGGACGATGCGATTCAGAAGATCTTTAGCGTATGCGGCGGCAACCATAGCTGCATATCCTTGCCAGCCTTTGTTCTTATGCGAGTCTGAGTAGTCGCATATGCCTCGGATGACAAGGCAAGGGAAGATGTTCATCAACCCTGCTGCCTCCATCTCAAAACACAAGACATTCCTCTCCTTAGCCAGCTTATCCCGAATAGTGGCATCCTTCATCAATTGGTTCGCCGACGCGATGGTGCCGTGATGAATGTATGGTTTCTCGTGATAGATGATTCTTTGAGGTCGGGGCACTTGGCTCGACGGATCTTTGGCGCAGAATTCTGCACAGCCTCTCGAGTCGTGGGCGATGTCGGATCGAAATAAAACATCCGAGCTTGAATTGGGTCGCGAGTATTTGTCTTGCAGCATAGGGTTCTTTCTGATGACGTCGCTGACAGCTTGTCCGAGCTGATGGCCCTTCCTCGTGTACAAGGCTTCGAGGCCCTGGACAGCGCCGCGCAGAGTAGGGGGTGGTTGGTTCAAGTATCGTGTTGCCTGGAAGGCCTGGTCTTGAATGGTTTTACCAAAGTCGTATTCGAACACACCGCCATACGTGATACCGTTGGCCTCGCGTGGTGCGCTGACAACAACATCGCCAAGACGAATATCGTTCGTGGGACTGGGAGCGCCGCCACCGATGCCGACCATCAACCCAATCCTGACATTGGGAAAACTATTGAGCATGCTCGTAGCCACGCTGGCTGCTGTGGCTGTTCCGTATTCACCGTCTGGAAGGACCGCGATAACGACGTTATGGTGCCTAATCTTCCCAAGGGTGTAGTCGTTGCTATCGTTGGGCTGTAACGAGTCTGGAGGGTCATGCTCCTCGTCGAGGAACTCTTGGGCGGCCACATACTCGCAAGTGAGGGCGCACACCCAGCCCACAGTGTACTCGCCGGGTTTGGGCATGGCGCAGCAACCAGATAATTCGAATCGATAGAGGATGCTTTTGAAGATGGGAGATATTGAAGGGTTGAAAATGGCGTGGGGTACGCGTCAGTTTCGGGCTCTGGGCATCTCGCAGAATCAGGCTGAGGAAACTGTCACGCACTTCTTGCCCAATCACAATCTGTACACGTGCAGCTCGGCTCGGGTGGCCGCATTTCAGCTTGCACTGCAATCTCCTGCCACTCTGATTCTGTCATCATTCCAGAGAGATGGAGTTTAGAAGGTCAACTCGCAACATCTGGGCCGAATACTCAAGTTTGGGATAGCCATGTTAAGCCTTCTCAATAATGCGGCATTATAGGCGCTGGTTCTGGGTCTGCTGTTTATCTTAGGCTAGAGCCAACCTTTTCCATAAAATCCCTCACCGGCGTAAGACAACTTAGAGACCATGGCTGAGTCTGGTAGTGTGCAGGCACAGAGCAACAACCCGGCTTTTCTCTCTATGGGGATGATTGTATTAGACGAAATAAGATTTCCATCACGAGAAACCCTCTATGACGTGCCTGGGGGATCTGGCCTCTTTGGTATGAAGCACCGAGACCACTATCGAGAACAGATGCTGATGCGACCAAAGCAACACTGGGAGCCCGAATTATCCAGTCTCAACTTAACTCGACTTCGATTGGATGCATAATCCTTGCAGGATACGACTTTCCAGAGTCCTTGGTTGAGGAGATTAAAAGTTGGAGGATCACCCTACAGATCAAACGGCTGGCCAAAAAGCCATCCACAAGAGGCTTGTTACAATACAAGGACGATAGCTTTGGGCGTAAGCACTCTGGCTATCAAGATGGAACAAGCTCACATTCCTTTCTAGTCAAAGACTTCCAGTACGTTGCTCTGCCACTGCAACCATGGCCCTCCGATCTCGAGACTTCGACGCTGCTCAACGCCCAGAGTTTTCACTTCCTGGCGGCTCCTTATAACTTGGTTAAACACGTTACGTCGTTGTCATTTCTTCGAAGTAAGCATGGCTTGCGGAGTGAGCCTCTCATTGTATGGGAGCCTGCTCCGTTGTCTTGCAACAAGGAACAGCTGAAGTCACATCTTCACGCATGCTCCCTCGTCGACGTCTTTTCACCGAACCATCTCGAGCTGGAAGCCCTAGTGCAGGGAAAGACTAGCAATGTATCGACATTCTCTCGGGAACTCATTCAAGAGTACGCTCAGGTCTTCTTGAATGCTCACATTGGACGAGAAGGTGGAGGCGCCATTGTTGTGCGTTGCGGAGAGCATGGCTGCTTGGCCATGACTGAGAAGGAGATATTCTGGCTTCCTCCTTTCTACGAAGCCACCTCTCTCCAAATAGTGGACACGACTGGCGCAGGGAATGCTTTTCTGGGCGGGTTTACTGTTGGGCTTCAGACAACAAATGACCTCAGAGAGGCAGTAATTCTTGGGACTGTCGCTGCCAGCTTCGCGCTCGAGCAAATTGGCCTCCCAAAATACATGGCAGCATCAAGTCCTTCTGCTGAGACTTGGAATGGGGCAAGGGTGGCCTCGCGCATTGTCGAGTTCAAGGAGAGGCTGCGAAGTTGAATAGTTGGCCGAGGAGCACGATCTCAGTTAATTTTCTTAAGGACCAAATGGGACGCTACATGCACCGAAAGAGGTCGATTTCATTCTCAAAAAGGAATTGACAGATTTGACACAAAATATGTAGGATATTATATATGCCCTCTATAGTCCTACGAACACTCCCCTCTAGACAGTCTAACCACCAGCGCCGACGAATGCAAGCTCCATCACCACTAATTAAATCATCCTTATACTCACGATCGTACAGAACATGTACACAACGGATCAAGTCAGGGTGTTCCTTCTGGCCTTGGAGAGAAGCTGTCGGATATGCGTCGCCTTGGGAAACCCTGGTGTTTGTCAGCAACAACGTCGAGAACATGCAGGAGCTTCGTCACTCACTGCTTCTGGCGCAATTATCGCAGTAGGAGTCTGTCCGGCTCTTCCAACCGGTACATTTTGTGGTCTGGCACGTATCTGCGATACCTGTTCAGCAAACATGGACTTTGAGGTATGGGTGAAGGGTACCTACGTTGAAGGCAGTGTGCAGATCCTCGTCTGACACCACCTACGTAACAGCCTTGGGTATGACAACTTCCCAGAGCTGAAAAGGCTTGTGGTGGCGGAACGTCGTATTCGCCTTGAATGGACCAGACGATGGCGTATACAGGCTCAGGCGGGCTGATGTTGGAGTTGGACATTTTATTAAAGAGTGATCAGGACGTCGTTGAATGAATGACCAAGGCGAGGATGACCGACGAACCTGTGCGAGACAAACCTGGGAGAACAAAAACTTGGCAATAAGGCCTTGTTAAATATTCAAGGCATCATTGTTATTGGTATGGATCAACCAGGAACCAAATCTTTAAACTTCAATGTCATTCCCACAAAAGGCACTCCCGTCAACTCTACCACACCTCCGCCAATCGACGGCGATGCCAAGGATCTAGGCCACCGCCAAACCCCGATCAACATATTCAAGAGGACCATATTTCGAGCCTAGGCTTCATAAGTGCAATCTAGCCAGGGTCACATAATGCGATAAGTAAATAAGCCTCCTTCCAGCGTGGCCAATAGATGATTGTACTAGACGGTCTAAGCCAACAGTGTCAGCGCCAACATTCCATGATGTTGGGCTTAATTGCACATTAGCCCGCAATCATGCGGCTGACGCGTCGCGTGCCTCTCTGTGGCTTTTGCCTCTTGAGATCGCTTCATCTAGGAACTCCATCCATTTCTTGCTGCATCTTTAAGTTTGGCTACTGCGATAAGAACGATTAATGGATACCTCAAAGATCCATGTTGCCGTGATCGGCGCAGGTGAGTCCACTTCTCATCTTGAGATCTGTTGCTGATCGATCTACAAGGCCCGGCTGGGCTCGCAGCCATCAAATCTCTGTTAGAAGAGGGATTCCAAGTGACGTGCTTTGAGAGACGATCAGAAGCCGGTGGGATCTGGGCCTTCTCAGAAAACCCACAGGTTACGTCCGTGACAAGAGGAACGCGCGCACAGTTTAGCAAGTTTCTTGTGAGTTGCCCGTGGGCCCATCAGAACACAACTAACAACCCTAGATCCCCTTCTCCGATTATCCGGTACCCGATGGTAACAGTTTCCCGAAAATCCCTGCTTGTCTTTAACTCACTGTAGCGTAGACTTCCCCCTGCATCCTGGCGGCGAGGACTTGCACAAGTACTACCAGTCCTACGCAGCTCACTTTGGACTCCTTGACAAAATCGTCTTCAACGTGACTGTATCATCCATCACGAGATCCGATGATGACACTCAGTGGGCTCTTCATCTAGCGGGTGAAGAAATGCCTCGTCTCTTTGACAAAGTCATCGTAGCATCTGGATCAGAGGTCACACCAGTGATTCCAGTGATCGAGGGCTTGGACCTGTTCCAAGGAAAGTTTCTACATAGCCAAGCCTTCAAGAAGTAGGAACTAATCTTTCCGAATCGTCTGCGACTGCTAATCGCAAAGCCAGACCTGAAGACTTTGTGGATAAGAATGTGGTTGTCATCGGACAAGGAAATACGGCAGGAGACTGCGCTGTAGTATGTAGATAGGCAGGAGACGTAATCCCTGAAAAAGCCCTGCAACTGACTTGTCCAGGAACTCTCATCCTCCTCTTCCAAGGTCTACTGGTCCCATCGCCGCGGTGCCCTCGTCTTCCCCCGCGTCGTCAACGGCCAACGCTTCGACGCATTCGCATCATGGAAGAAGACACGCATGGGATTCTGGATCGCGAAACATCTCCCCTCTCTTCACCGCAAAATGTTTGACTCCTTCTTCAACTGGGTCGTGTCTAAATCCTGGGGCAAACTCGATCCTCAGTGGCGTCTTGAGAGGAACGCGTTCTATGCGACGACCATCTCTGGACTGGTTATTAATGATCATCTTGTTCCTGCGTTGCGGGATGGAAAGGTCACTTCAACGGCGGGTGTTCGGCGGATCTTGGGTCCTCGATCTGTTGAGCTCGACGACGATACCATTCTCGAGGATGTGGATGCCATTATCGCCTGCACGGGATACAACAACTCGCTTCAAGTCCTCGATGGCATCATCAACTACTCCCGCCCACATCCCGACGTGCGCCCCATCCCTGACCTTTACCAGGGTCTATTCCCCCTGGGCCACAGCGACTCCCTGGCCTGCCTCAATTACATCGTCATCATGGAAAGCGCCTCCGTGGCCCGTGAACTCGCCGGCATGGCCATCGCCCAAGTCTGGGCAGGAAAATCCACCCTCCCATCAGACTCCACCATGCAAGATTGGGTTCATCAGCACCAGACATGGTTCGCGAACCTCTGCCTTACGAACCCACTCCCCCAGTACGAGGGTCAATTAGAGGCCCACGACTGGCTCAAGTTTGTAGACGACAAGGCGGGAACCGGCATGTATGAGCACCTTAGCTGGACGCTAAAAGGAATTCGGTTCTGGCTGCGTGAGCCCAAGCTCTGCTCGCTCATGGCGTGGGGTGTCAACTCGCCGCATCTGTACCGGGTGTTTGAGACGGGCAAGAGGAAGGCGTGGGATGATGCAGGGGATGCTATTAGGCATGTGAACTTGCTGAGTGACATTGATCTTGGCTACATGAAGCCAAAGACTGAGTGATGTGTTGGATGATCTGACCCATGGTAGTCGTCAGTTTAGATTCGACCGAACGGTCGGAGGAGAGCTTTTTTTTTAGTGCTTTAGAATCCTTCGTTAGTCCGTACTCCCCTGGTCCTTTCACTTTTGCTAGACGACAATGAATTCTTTTTCCTCGGTTATATGATCCTTGTTGATTCTCGCAAGGAGGATTCATCCCACTGCAAGTTCCAAAATGGGGAAATGCTGTTGATAATCTGATAATCAGTTAAATACCCGATCCAATCAGATAATCAAGCCCGTACCCGTCACATGTCACGGAGGAAACCGTCCGCAAATAAGCTTAACACAATAAATGCTGGTGCTTGTTCAGGGGTGGCACACTTTAGGCCAACGTCAGGAGTCAAGAGAACACACGCAGGGCTGAAAACTCATGATTCATTCGTAAGAGAATCTAAAATACTCAACTCAATCGACCAACTTGCAAGGACAAGGGGTCTTCCCCCCGCTCTCGTAACAGGGTCAACTTGGGCAACTCCTACGGACTTGACCATTCTCGGGGATTTTTCAACACAGGGATGATCCGGAAAAGTCACCCAAAATCAGTATAAATGTATCCATAACTAGGCACCCGCATTTCTCCAGCGGAGCACGTTCCCCTTTGCAGCTGGTGTAATTGAACTCCCCGAGCCCACGCGACCAGAGACATCCCACGCCAAGCACCGAAGAAGCTCCAGATTGTACCAGGTTACGGCTCCTCCAACGTACGAGGATTCCAATCACATCTTATCAATCAGTCTTAGCGACGGTCCACCCGTTCAAGCGATGGTCCACACTCATTGTCGTCGAACCACTAACGGGCTTCGCGATGTGAACAAAGCGCGCTTTTTCGTCTTTGTCCATCTTGGCCCCATGTCCCCTTGCGAATGGTCTCAATGCTACCATCCCGAGTGTATGGTAGGGCAATGATTAACATGGCCAAGACGGTGAGACGTTACACTGATGCCCACGGGGGGTATAAAATTCTCTCACCTTGTCGATCTCTTTAAGGCTTTCCATTCCTCTTTGCTTCTTTGCTCCCAAGCCAAGTTTTCAGCCTCAAAAAAACCACCATGGCGAATCAAGACGAGGTCGAATCAGGCCCCAGGGTCGTCCCTGAGACGACTGACAATGAGAAGCGCGCTCAATATGAAGAGAAGGAGTCTGATACCGAGGTTGACTCGAATACGGGTGGTTACAGGGGTATTGAGAAGATGCAGGCTTTGACTCAGGCGTGGACAAAGCCATGGCTTATTGCTGCGTACCTGCTGTATGTTTACTCAATTTGATGTGACGATGGCTTCTAATACTGTGATAGCATCTGGCTCGTCTTCTTTACCGACTCTCTTCAGCAACAGATCTCAAACTCTCTGCTGCCGTATGTCGTCAGTAGCTTTGGCCTGCACGGCCTTATGAGCGCTACCGGTATCGTGTCCAACTTGGTTGCTGGTGTGAGCAAGCTGCCACTGGCTCGAATCATCGATGTCATCGGCCGTGTTCAGGGTCTCTTGATCATGCTGTTCTGCGTTGTCATGTGTAAGTGTCGCTTTGAACTGTCGTCATGAAACCTTGAACTGACCATTGTCCAGCGCTCATTCTTATGGCTGTCTGCAACAATGTCCAAACCTATGCTGCAGCGCAGGTCTTCTTCTGGACTGGCATGAACGGTATCGGCTACGTTCTCAACATCTTCATGGCCGACACGACTACCCTGAAGAACCGAATGATCCTCTTTGGCTTTTCGTCCACTCCTTACATCTCAAACACGTTTGCTGGTCCTGCTGCGGCTGAAGCGTTCCTGGAGGGAAGCACGTGGCGATGGGGCTATGGTGCATTCACCATCATCATCCCCGTCATCCTGTCCCCCCTCATCGCCATCTTCACTATTCAGCTTCGACGAGCAGAAGAGAAGGGTTACTATGTCAAGGAAAAGACCAACCGAACTTTGTGGGAGAGCATCAAGTACTGGGTGATCGAGCTCGACCTCGGAGGAATGATCATCATTGTCGCTGGCTTCGCTCTCCTTCTCCTGCCCTTCAGTCTCGCTGGATACCAGAAAGATAAGTGGCAAGAGCCTAGTATCATTGCCATGCTGATCATCGGCTGTCTTTGTATTATTGCCTTCCCTTTCTTCGAGAAGTATATCGCGCCCAAGTCCTTCATCCCTTTCGAGCTCTTCAAGAACAGAACTGTCCTTGCTGCTTGTCTTCTGGGAGGAAACATGTGGATCAGCTTCTAGTAAGTTTCTACTCTTTTAACTATCCTTTATTGGGTTACTAACTCGCCATAGTTGCTACAAGTTGCAGTTCTCCTCCTACCTCCAGGTCGTCTATAACCTTAGTGTTTCAAAGGCCGGATACATCACCAACATCTTCAACATTGTCTCTTGCGGATGGGCCGTCCCAGTCGGAATGTGAGTAACTATTTACCAGCTCGAGTTCTTTTGTAGAAATGCTAACAGCACACAGCCTCATGCGACTTACTGACAGATACAAGTGGCTCGGAATGGTCATGCTGCCCCTACAGATCCTCATGACCGGTTTGATGATCAAGTTCCGTATGCCTGATACTCACGTCGGTTATATCATCATGTGTGAGGTCCTCGGTTCCCTCGCTGGAGGTACCTTTGTCATGGTCGAGCAAATTGCGGTTATGGCCTCTGTCCCTCACCGAGATGTTGCTGTTGGCATTGCCCTTCTCAATCTGGTCACTAGCGTCGGTGGTGCCATCGGACAGTCCATTAGCGGAGCCATCTGGACGAACCTCATGCCTAGCAAGCTGGCTAAGTACCTCCCCGAGGAGCTTCAGGCCGATGCCCTCACTATTTATGGCGATATTACCCAGCAGTTGGCCTTCCCTTGGGGAAGCCCTGAGCGAGAGGCCATTGTCAAGGCATACGGAGAGACTCAAAAGGTCATGCTTATTGCGTCGGTGGTTGCTCTCGCGGGTCCAATTGCATGGATTACTCTGATGAAGAACCATCGTCTGAGTGAAAGGGAGCAGACCAAGGGACTGCTGTTCTAAGAGAGGCATCAAGAACATATTGACAACATAATGTAGTTGATGCTGGATACTAGTCTGGCCTATCTAATGCATAATCATACTTTACCTCTCTTATCATCTCCAGCCTCGTAGTTGTGGATGAAATAGTGCAAGTGAGGCTGAACCACGTTAGTAGACCGCATTAAAAGGAGACTAGGAGAAAAGGAGGAATACATATGTGTTTAATAAATTGCGTGGTTTATTTCAAATTCTATGATTTGCTTGCTGTTTAGTACTCTCGCAATCTACAAAGACAATGGGTTATCATCTTGATCAAGAACCCTATGTCATCAAGTTAAGCACTGTACAAAGGAAAAGGCGACTTGAGCCATCCTGTCCGTTAAATGACTGGGTCACCTAGTAGTAATTTCTGCTGCCAGAAATCACCCTTTGTCCACGCTCCCGCTGCAGCCGTTGCTGCTCGTTGTAGGTAGCCAAGCAAAAAAGCACAAACGCCACTATAATTATCCAAAATAACCCATAGAGCGAGAAGCAACAGCACTTCCAGAGGCACTTCAGAATCAAGCAACAACAGCAGATGGACAGAATAATCAACAAAGCACTGGTGAGTACAATGTCAAAGAGAGGAAGGAACACGAACATGGCTATTGGCTGTACGGGGTTTGGTCTTTCGTGATTGTGGTGATTCGCACTTGGGGTAGGTAGTCTGCCGACGGATGCTTTGGTGTTGGCTGGATCTGTGTGGATATGTGGATGAAGATGCTTGTGCCTTGCTGGCGATTGGGTCTTTTTATAACCGTTAAACTTGACACGCAACGGAATCAATGTTCATTTGTTCTCTTTTGGGCAGCCATACTTTGTCCCCCTATGCGCTGGTTGTGGCTGATGGACAGTCAAGAACAATGAAAGTTGTCACACATTTTGCCTTTGTCCATACCCATAAACAGAGGAACAAAGGAAATGAATTGGTTACCGGGAAAGTTGGACTCAACCTCGCCCTACCAACACAATATAGCCTAACTCGGCCCATTTGCACGGGTGGGCATGTGATCTTCTTCGACCCTCAAACCAATTCTTCTCTCGAGAACATCAAGATGGCGTGGCTTCGTAGGAGAATCTATGCATCGTTTCTACCAAAGGCCTATGCTACGGCCCCTGTTCCGCCTGGCGAAGGAGTTATCTTGTCGCTCACGAGGCCAGACCGAGTAGGTGGTTGGTCACTGCTGAAGACAAAGCCCCAGATTTTGCTTTTACAAAACCAGATACATGTAACCAGCTGGTGGCTATGCCTATGGCATTGAAGATGACGCGAATGGAAACGCGTACGCGATTGCCACAGCGGAGCATTCGACCTATTCCGAGCTACCTAAGCAAGAGACTTGCATTAACACAATGTGACTGGCCCGGTCATGCTATGGGTCCTTTGTGACGTCACATAGGAATCAAAACTCTAGTTGAATGTCACATCTTGAAACAAACGGAAGAATGGTGTATTGGAAGGGGTTGGCGAGGTTGGGCTTTGATCAGAGTCAAACTTTGATTGAGTCGTAGAACTCGGCTTGGTTGAGTTGTTGAGTGATGGTGTGACAATAGTGACATCTCGGCCCCTGATATTTTCTTTTACCTACGCTAAGTCGGAATTTAAAACATTTGGTGATGTGCTGCAAGACATTGTATGACTCCAGATGTAATTAAAAGGACCTCTGTTTAGGCCCGAAACTCAAGGCTTGCATCATATTACACAACGCTCTGACTCTGACTGTCGATCTAAAAATCGACCATGTTTCAAACAATGTGACTATCCAGCATTACAGAACCCAAAAAACATGTTCACACTCATCCGTACCACAGATCGAAGACACCAAGGTCTCGTCTTGTCTGACTATCGGCCCCCAACCCACCATTGCCTGGGAAATTCCATGCCCCATTTCGTCGTCAGATTCCGAAGTTCTTCTTCTGTTCCTGGCACGACATTGATAAAGATTCTCCCGTGTTCTCCCTCGCTCATACTAGGCTCTGAATGAACGGCGCCGAAATCTCTTCCGACTCGAAATACCGAACACTCTCCCGGCATGGCTGCCTCGACGCCCAAGGGCTTTAGGGTGTGGGAAAGCTCCTCCCGCACGGCATCGGCAGCCGATGCACAGCCGACGCAGCGGATACTGAGGCAGTCATGATCTGTGCTTGCTGCTTCTCGTGCACTTTCTTGTCTCTTCCGGGCGGATGCTTGATTCTCCAGAGGGATAAAGAGTGTTGAAGGGCCGAGAAGTGTTGTGCATATCTTCCAGTTGGTTCCCGAGTTTCGTTCTCCATTCTTATACTGCGACTTGAGTCCTAGCCGTGTCCCAGGCAGGTTTCCCTTTGAAAGATCGGAAAAGAACAGTTCATCGGTATGCCATCTCGGACGGTCATACTCATGAGTGGGCGTCGTAGCACGAATAGTGAGCATATAATGCTTCAAACCCTTGCTGACAAGCAAAGAGTTGATGTACCTCAAAAAAGGAAGAAACCTCTCGTGAACAGGCCCCGTAAAAGTCGCACCGGCAAATTCGTAAAAGTTGGCAGGGAGAGCCGAGTCAGGATCAGGTGAGGAGAATGGGTCGAGCAGGGGACCGCAGTAGCACCAATACGCGGTGCGCTTAACCGTGACAGTCTCCTCTTGGTGGCTGTCGACGGCGCGGTACTTGAGGAAGCTAAAGTCTTTGTTAAATGCTTCTGCTACGGCTGTCGCCATGATGGTTTGTTGATGGGATGTGGACGTAAACAAATATCGGTGACGACCACGTCAGGCCACTTTTGTCGGTTAAATAGGAGCTGAATCCTTCCGGATGTCCGTCGCGTGACTAAGCAGATCTGTTGGCTGTGATGCTTTTCATGCAGGTTTGGGATAAGAAGCCTAACTAATTAGAGGTCTATATACCGAGGAGCATTATTGCATCTTCTTTTAGTGAGAGATGGGCTTCATGGTTGTTTATGGAGTAGGTATATCGGGATCGACCTTGACGAGTCCGATCAGCTCCGCTTTTTACCCCCTTCTCACGTCTTCAGCAAATGTAGTCCATGGAAACATTGATCTCTACACAGACTTTGGGGTCGTACCTAGATCTGCGTCTGTAGATAAGCTTAAGCACCCCCCACGATCTATCAGATATGACCCGTCCGGGGACGAATGCGGCTAAGCTCCGGCCGAACGTGACAGAATTCGCAGCAAGCCACACCGTTTTGGCATGGCAGCAAGGGAAAATGTCGACCTATCGTTTGGTAGAAGACATTATAATTTTGATCGTAAGAGAGCTTTGGTGCTGGGTTCTAATGTCAACCTATCTAGCTATTTCTCCAATGCGACTAGCCTCATTAAAACTCGACTGGATGGGCGTCTTGATTCGAATCGAGCAATATCTGAAGTGTTGGGGGTCGCTCTGCGGATGAAGTGAATATAAAAAAGTTTATATTATTGAGATTTACCTGGTAAAAGAAGCCACAAATATCCAGACTTTCCCTCGCCAGCTTCTCCTCTCTGCTCAGTTTCGGCTTCTCAATAATGTGACAGTCAGAGTCGTCATGCGTCGCGAATGGCTTGGTGTTTTCGACAGAACGACAACGGGGTCTGTCAGATCATATATCCTAAATCTTGAGAACTTGCCTTTTTCCTAAGATTGGCCTCTGCCTCAGTCTTGGTTGCGCTTTTAATCCTGCATTGAACCTCGAACCTCGGCCTCCTGGGGAGCCCTCGCGTGAGTGTATGGAACCTGCGAGCTCGGCCTTGGCTACTCTGTGCCTGTACTGATACGAAAGGATGTTCCATCAATAAATCCTCGCAACTGATGAGTCATTTATCTTCTTGAGGCTGACAATTCAACGCCGATCAACCTCCGTACAAGCAGACGGTCCCACTTGCCAGCATGAACGACATTTGTCTCCTTGTTGCACCGACTCGGCAGAGATATATGACGCGCCAAGATTCCTTTGTGGCATGAGGTTGGAACTTATAAGCCTTCGGTTCTTGGCTAAGGTAACCAGCCGTGACGAAGGCGGGCCGGCTCTTGATGATCCCACACTTCAACCAGGAATGGCCCTGCTCATTTCACTTGAACAGAATAACCAGAGGATAAAAACTCAGCCGTTGAATATTTAGCCCTTGCCACTTTTATCTGCCAAGCCGTCGGTGCCTGCCAAACGCCTTGTGTGCTTGCACCCTTGTATTGGCGTCATCGTCTCCACGTGGCAGCCATCTCGTCCTACGGGCCATCTCGTACGCCAGAACGAAAGATTGGCGTCTCCCACTCGGGTTGTGGGGCCTTACTCGGCCGTCGGTCGGTGAAGAATTGTACGGGTGGGATCTAGATCTATGGGTGTTTCAAGGTGGACGTGTCTTGTCCTGCGGAGGAAGCTCAAGACGACCCAGTGCGTTCGGTCAAGATTCTCAACACTTCAGGTCTGGAGTAGACTATTCATCTAGGAAGAGAACCGGCTAACAACTGTTCACCGAGGGATATGATAAGACATCGAACCATTCTAACATGATTGCAGATGTCATGATAGTTGCTCGTTGATGTCGTGCATCTTCCGTACTCGGAGCCTTAAATCCGAACAAAACGTTATCTTGGCAATTCTCCTAGTGCCGATACTGGTTCCCGAGAAAAACGGCCGCAGAAAGACGGTTATCCCACAATCTGTTACCCCATACTCAAATGTTTGATGGGTTGCCGGTGACGTGATGCGGTGGGATAATTATGCGTCCCTATTCGACCCCGGTTTCAGCCCCACGGACGGATAGGACACAAGTGTTGACTATAATTGCGTGATGGCTCGGGGCCGCTCCGATCAAGGCATACGGTTGTCCTCTGTTGGGTATTGAACAGGCCATGGGAGTAAGTCTGCTCCGATGGAGTGGGCACATGTGGGATAGCTTTGTTTGCCCCATACGTGTATCTGTACTTTCGTACATTTGATCTGGTAGCCGAAGGATCAGAGGATCCAAAAAATTAAGCATATTTTTCTCGCTTGATCCTTCCGTCACGTCATCGAGGTGACACTGCTTTGACCTCTTGGACAGTATCAGGGACTACTTATAAGTTCATGGACTGCGGTCTTTTGCATCGACAAGAAACCCCAAGACCGCCACTTCCTCTAGCCAAGCCTTTTCCAACGGTTGCCCAGCATTGCCCAGTCTTAGCCACCATGTCTGCGCCCTACGACGACAAAGACGCTGGGCGTGACAATGCCTCGTCCAAGTCCGAACCCTCTGCTACTGTCGTCGTAAGAGGGAATGAATCTGACAGTGATGATGGTTTGCCACCGAAGACATGGCGTTCTTACATCTGGGATACTCTTGACAAGTCCCCTGAGGAGCGCAAGTTTTTGTTCAAGCTTGATGCTGTCATTCTCACGTTTGCCTCTCTTGGGTACTTTATCAAGAATTTGAACCAGATTAACATCAACAATGCTTATGTTTCTGGGATGAAGGAGGATCTTAACATGAATGGCAATGAACTCAATTACATGCAGACGCTTTGGACTGTTGGCTACGTCATTGGAGAGATTCCTAGGTCCGTTTACACGATGGATTGAGACAATTTGTTTCATACTAACATGTCATAGTAACCTGCTACTCACAAGAGTCCGACCATCCATCTGGATCCCCGCCTGCGAGGTAACATGGTCTGTTTTGACTATCATCATGGCCAAGTGCACCAACGTCCAACAACTCTACGCCCTCCGCTTCTTTATCGGCTTGGCAGAGAGCACATTCTACCCAGGTATGCAGCACTATCTATCGGCGCAGTTATCCCATCTGTCTTCTGGATCAACCATCCCAGCAAGAACCAGGCTTCAGCTATAACAAAGAGCACAACATCAATGCGTTATAGTAGTATATCCCAATACTAACACAATGGCCTCTAGGTATGCAGTACATTATCGGATCATGGTATAGAAAAGATGAGCTTGCAAAGCGTTCATGCATCTTTCACGCCACCGGCAACATTGGCAGCATGTTCTCAGGATACCTCATGGCATCCGTGTACCGCCTCGACGGAGTTCACGGCTTTCACGGCTGGCAGTGGCTTTTCATCATTGACACAGTCATCTCGCTTCCTATCGCTGTGGCTGGCTTCTTCTTCTTCCCTGATGTTCCTGAAATCACTCGATCTTGGTATTTCACCAAGGATGATATCGCTCTTGCGAAGCGCCGCATGGAGTTGGAAGGAAGAGCGAACCGTGCCCCTTTTACTTGGGGCAAGGTCAAGAAGATCTTTGCCAGCTGGCATATTTACCTTCTTACTCTCTTGTATATCCTTTTCAACAATGGTTGTGGTGGTATGGCTCAGCCTGCCTTCCAGCTTTGGTTGAAGGGTGAGGGATACAGCATTTCTCACGTCAACACATATCCGACGATTCAGTCTGCCGTCGCTGTCGTTACGACTCTGATGTACGCCTGGTTTTCTGATTCCGTCTTCCGGGGCAGCAGATGGCAGCCGATTCTCTTCTCGGGTACTTTGCTCACAGTCTTTTACTCGAGTCTGGCGGCATGGAATATTCCCGACGGATGGAAGTGGGCTTGCTTCATCCTCATCGGTATTGGTGGAGGTATCAGTGGATTGACCTTTGCTTGGGCCCATGAAATCTGCAAGGATGATAACGAAGAAAGAGCGTTGGTTGTTGGAAGTATGAACGAGATGGCCTACGTCTTTCAGGCTTGGTTGCCTCTTCTTATCTGGAAGACGACTGAGGCGCCGCAGTATCCCAAGGGTTATGCTACCATGGTTGCTTTGGCTGTTGCGATGGCGGCTACGGCGATTGCTATTCGGTATTTGCATAGGAGGGAGTTGGTGGCTAAGAGGGTTGCGGCGGCTGTGGGTGAGAGCTAAGTTGATGGCCTGATATATAGGTGACAGACAGAGACCCCGAAGATAGCATGTTGCAATATTTGGGAGAACTAAGACTTGTATGACTTGGGGAGGGTTGAACTCTCTTAAATAAATCGTCAACTAGACTTAAAGCTGGAACCTAGCCAATACGACTGAGTGCGCAAGGATTGCGTGCTGCCGCTGCAAGACAGACATCTAGTTGAACAATAACGTTAAACCAACTACACAACCCCAAACACCATCCCTCAACTCATCTTATCAATATTCATCATACCCTACACCAAAGGCGTCAATCGGCGTCGAGTTGGGATAGCCCGTTTTGTGACATAATCCTCAAGATGACGTGCTCAACCCGGTCCCATCTTTCGCCCTCTTGGATGCGAGAGAGCGCACACAATAGACGGCTCGAATGACCCATCGGGAACAAACGCGGATGAAAAAGGCGAGTCATTTTCGAAATCGTAAGAGATGGGGCATTTCTGCTTACAATTACTTCTCTGTCGGTTGTTTATATGCGTGGCGTGCCCGCGTTGAATCCACGCAACTGTTTACAACTATAGCTTGAACCAATTTCAGCTTTGTCGTTTACAATGAGTCCTTATCTTACAAACGGACGCTCGCCGTCGCCTGATGGGCCTGTCAAGTTTGGTCCAGGCACCAAAGTTGCCGTCGTCGGCGCTGGAGTGAGCGGCATCTGTACAGCCGCCTATCTTCTCAAGAACGGAGCCGATGTAACCGTCTTTGAACGATCCGGGGTCACGTCTGGGGTATGGCACTACGACGACAGGGCACCGACTACTACGAAATATCCCAGCGAGAAGCCCTCGGCCGGCGACTATGTGACCTCTCTTCCTGGACAGTTCCTACCAAAGACTACCGACTCGAAAGTCAAGAATGGGGATGGTGCTCATCCTCTTGAAAGCGAAGACGCTGAGACTCGTGAAGTCTCCTTTTCTCCGCCGGGTCCGGCTTACTTTGGTCTACGGAACAACGTCCCTACAAGTCTACTCTACAGCAACCTCGGACCTTGGCCAAAAGGAACCGAGGACATTACCAGCCACGTCAACATCCAGGACTATCTCCAAGGACTCAGCAAGGAGCATGGTGTTGATGATGTGACGCTCTTCCACACTCGAGTCGAGGACGCCAAGAAGAGCGAGGATGGATCCCACTGGGCGATAAGGACGATAACCCACCTCAAGGGCGACGGACAACCCCGATTCCTCGAGCGAAACTGGAAATTCGACGCTTTGGTTGTGGCATCTGGTCACTATAACCTCCCTCGTATTCCAGATACGCCTGGCCTTGCTGAGTGGAAGGCTCACTTTGGAGACGCCATCATTCACACCAAGCAATATCGTCGCCCGGAAAAGTACGCTGGAAAGACGGTGCTTGTCATCGGTGGTGGTGCTTCAGCTTATGATGTTTGTCGGGAGACGAGCGAGACTGCCAAGCGCGTGATTCAAAGCACTCGAGGAGGTGATTTTGATTTGCCCCCTGCCATGTTCCCCGAGTCTGTTGAACATGTTGGCGGTATTGAAAAGTTTGTCCTAGAGAAGGATGAGTCTAATCCTTCAGCTCCTGCGAAGAGCTACATCTTGTTGAAGAACGGCGAGAAACTAGAGGGCGTCGATGGTATCGTCTTGGCAACTGGATACCTCACTTCTTATCCCTTCCTCTCACAATACCACGGAGACGATGTGCCTTTAGATGAGGCAACTGATGATATTCTCATCACATCAGAGGGAAACATGGTACACAACCTGCACAAAGACATCTTTTACATCGAAGATCCCTCGCTCTCCTTCATCGGCGTACCCTACTATACAGCAACATTCTCCCTCTTCGACTTCCAAGCCCAAGCCCTCGCAAGAGTCCTCACAGGAAAGGCCACACTCCCAAGCCGCGCTTCAATGAGAAAGGAATACGAGAACCGCGTTGCACTCAAGGGACGCGGACGGAAATTCCACAGCTTGGCCGATGATGGTCTTGAGGTGGATTATGTGAATGATCTGCTAGAGTGGGCCAACTCCAGTCTTGTGGATGACAAGACTGAGCCTTTACTTGGACATTCGAAGGAGTGGCTTGATACGTATAGGACGGCGAGGGAGCAGAGAAAGTTGTTGCGTGTGGCTAAGGGTGTTGAGCCAGAGGGACTTTGGGCGAGACCGAGTGACCTAGCACAGGCTTAAGTATATGGAAAACTTGGATAGCGAAATAGAGACGATTTTAAGCGCTGCAGCACGCAATTGGGCCTAGTTTCGAGGTGCTACAACTGCCAAGGTTTAGATCTAATGCTACCGTCTCATGCAGGGGACGGGATCTATCTTTGTTTCATGACTTGCAGGTTAGTTGTGGGTGTGCTCCTGCAGGGGGGACGGGGAAGATAGCGGTTATGCAAGAAGATCTTGGGTTCTGTGTGTTCGGTAGCAGCTGGCATATCTCATGCACAGGTAATTCCAAAGGCTTGGTTAGGGGAGGTCTGAACTGGTGGAGATGGGTAGAGGAGCCTGACCGGGAGCTCGGATCTGGTCTGATCTGTAGTTTAGGGTAGCTTTGGTATCCAATATTTACGGCGGTACTTGTAGATGGTGTGCTCTGGATTAGGTGATATTTTCTTGTCTCTAGTGAAGGTGAAGCCTTGGCTGTACGCAGCCGCTTACACAAGAGATCGGGCCAGTACATCTCAGATAGAAGCTGCAACACCTTCGTGGTTGAATGAACATTACAATCATCATAAAGTGATTCTTCATGCGTGCTTGTGTGTGCCTCATCACTAGGCAGCCGCTGTTGACCCTCTTGGTCAGATCACACCCGCCCAAGCCATGACAGAACCACCATTTTACCAACGTCATATTACCAAAGCTCCGCTCTCATCACCGTTGACCTTGATGAATTTACCCTGATGTCTCTGTTAAACTCGCCACGCCAAGCCCGCGAGAGCCGTACCGAGAACATGGGTAAGCTGTTGAACGCGGGATGAAAAAAGCGTGGGACAACGGGATTAACAAGGAACCAGTGACGATCTTCTGAAGAAACAAGGTCAACACCATCGGAGAAAGACTCGATCAGGCTAGTGGATCCATCATGCACTATCGAGTCCTTCAAGGTTGTTATCCCCTCAGTAGAGTGCATATGCCAAGAGGCCGAGAGCAGGTCTAATCGAGGCGAGTCAGCCGCTCAGAAGAAGACGAGGATCTTGACTAACGAAGAAAACTAGAGATTCTATTTGGTAAATGCCTCACTCGAGTTGGTCCATGACTGGATCCTTAGGCCAACTCGTGGGGGGGGAAACAAGCATAAGTCAGAGCCAACGAGCCAGGGCTTTGGATTTGCTAATGGCTCACTTTAGGATTGGTACGACGCTCACGCCACTAGGGACACTCTAACTCGTGAATTAAGCATATTATTTAACTTGAAATGGTCCTGCGTGGTGGGGTTGCACTTGACCGCGGGATAGTCCAGGTACCTTGATGGTTTGCATGTAAGTGGGAACTTTTGAGAACCCGGATAGTCATGGTGTGACGTGGAGAATCAACCACATTTTTCTCTCTCTTCTCTTTTTTCTTGTCTACGAGGGTTTTAACGTCTTTTCATTTGTCCAGCCTCCGGAGATGCCGCGGTCAGAGTGAACCAACATGCGTCTCCCCCCGCTTCCGAGACGAGGCTCTTTTGCTATGCGTGATGGGGTCAACCCCCACGAACGGATTCAACGCCGAGAATCCATGAGGGATGCTAGCTAGTCAGTAGAGACGGCGTAAGCAATGTTGGTCCATCACCAGCGGTATCCTTGCCTCTTGGACACTGGCAAGGTTACCATCGACAAGTAACCTTACTCTATAAATACCCCCGAAACACCTCCTGCATGAACTCTTGTTTCCTCAGCCACTCAGCCCTCATCATCAAGCCAAACAAACAGCCGACAACTCATTGAACCAATCAAAAGTTCAAGCCGACAAGCTACCCTCTTCAAAATGATGTTCAAGTCCACCACCGTCGCGGCCCTCCTCTTCGGAGCCGCCATTGCCTCCCCCATCGTCCCCCGTGAGGAGGCCGCCACCCAGACCGCCGAGGCCCCCAAGGCCACCGAGTCTTCTGGCGCCTACGACTGGGCTGAGGGCTGGAAGAAGACGTACCCCATTCACCAGTCTTGCAACTCTACTCTGCACCGTCAGCTTGCCAATGGTCTCGATGAGGCTGTTCAGCTGGCCACGCACGCCAAGGAGCATATCCTTCGCTTCGGCCACAAGTCTGAGTTTGTTCAGAAGTACTTTGGTAATGCTTCTACTTCTCAGCCTATTGGTTGGTATGAGCGTATTATCAATGCCGACAAGACTGGCATGCTCTTCCGTTGCGACGACCCTGACCGCAACTGCGCTACCCAGGACGGTAAGTCACTGCACCTTCACTTAGGAACACAGCTAATAAACTATAGAGTGGGCTGGCCACTGGCGAGGTGACAACGCCACCACTGAGACTGTCATCTGCCCTCTCTCCTTCGAGATCCGCCGCAACCTCGACCAGGTCTGCAACCGTGGCTACACCGTCGCCGCATCCAAGCTCAACACCTTCTGGGCCACTGACCTGATGCACCGCATCCTCCACGTCCCCACCGTCTCCGAGGAGGTTGTCGACCACTTCGCCTCAGCCTACACCGAAGTCACCGCCCTCGCTAAGAAGGACCCTACCCAGAGCGTCATCGACAGCAACACTCTCCAGTTCTTCGCCATCGACGTCTACGCCTACGACATTGCTGCCCCCGGTGTTGGTTGCACCGGTGAACCTGTGGAGGAGGAGAAGAAGGAGGCTAGCGCCAGCAAGACTACTGGCACTGCTACCCCCTCTGCTACCAAGGAGGCTCCCAAGGAGTGCCACACTCACGACGACGGTGTTGTCCACTGCTCTTAGGTCTTGACTTAGTCTTGTGGGACTTTGTTCCACTACTTATCAGTTGACTTCATCTCGCAAACCTTTATATAATAGATATTTAGATGATAAATGAGCGATGCCCGCATGAGCATGGCGCACTTGTTTCACTCAGCTCTTATTTCCCCGATGCAATATATGATTGTATGTGACTAGAGGTGAAATATCAATCTGTGCCACCCTTTGATTCTATGAGAAAGAAAATCGGATCATCATCATCATGAACATGGCGTAACCCTTGACACTAGTTCCAGGGCACTTAAGCTTCAGGCTTCCTAGCATAGACGGCACAACTGCAAACACGTTAGCACAAACAACATA
Source organism: Fusarium tuaranense (assembly GCA_013363205.1). Classification (NCBI taxonomy): domain Eukaryota; kingdom Fungi; phylum Ascomycota; class Sordariomycetes; order Hypocreales; family Nectriaceae; genus Fusarium; species Fusarium tuaranense. The sequence continues at coordinate 88,404 of JABEEN010000454.1, read as the reverse complement.
GAGCAGATAAGATCACATACATTGGCCAATAAGCGTGGATCTTGGGGTTATTCCAATCCTTCCTCAACTCAGTCAAGAAAACCTCAACATCCTCACGACTCCACCCAAGACCTCTCGTAAACGGAGCCATGGTAAGAGCCTCGAGGGCAGAACTAGCGTTCTCATTATTCCAAGCACCAAGCTCCTTGAACTTCTTGTCCTTGGGCCAGCGGTTGGATGGCCACTTGAATCGCGTCTCGATAATGTCGACAAAGCCTGCTTCTTTGAGGAGATCTTTAAACTTGGTGGTTCTTTCGAAGGAGCGGTTGAATTTTCCGGCTGCTTCGTCTAGAAGTCTACACCATTTGTACATGGTTGTGTCTTCGGTTAGAGTTCCGTCATCGCTGCCCATGATAACGTCTACGTCCTGCAGCTCAACATAGCCGCCGGGAGCGAGGTTCCTAGCAGAGTTAAAACCCAGCGGGCGTGGTGAGTAGACCGGGAAGCCTACTTGAAGATTTTTTCCAGGTAGGATTGCCAGTTCTGAACGCTAAAGTTCATGAATCTACTGTGGATGTAATCAAATGGTTCGCTGTAAGTCCACTCTTCATCGATATCATCAATCTCAAACTGGACGTTGGGGGGAACGCTGACACTCGGTTAGCAGGATCCTATGTTGGAAATCAGATCAACTCGTACAAGCCCGGCTGGATGGGCGAAAGGTCGACGCCAATGACGGTAGCATCGGGATGCTCGTCGCCAAAGTCAATGGCCCAGATACCAGTGCCGGTGCCTACATCTAGAACGCGCTTGACCTTTGAACCGGGGAGGTTAGGGGGGCTCAGACCGAGCTTGTTGTCAAAGGTCAAGAGGCAAAGGTTATGCTGGAGATCTGATGCGTGTCAGCAAGAAGCATCACCCATCCAGTTTTGAAAATGGTCCTACCTAATCTCTCGTTTTCCTCGGCGTCATTGGGGAGGTTGTATTCTGTATCTCACGTGTGAGCAGGCATTGTTTCAGCCAACAAAGCCCATGGCGTTGTGGCTTTATGCGGGTGTGGGAGCACAACGTACTGCCATCCTTGTACTTGTGGTATGTTCTACCATTCTCCTGTCTATAATCGAGAATGGAGCTTCTCAAGCTTTCAGTAGAAGAGGAGGTATCCTATACATCATGGTTCATTAACAATGCATCCTCATAGAAGGAAGGCTCTCGTACCGAACCAAGGGCAGAGTCAGTGTCACTGGCCTTCACCCACTGTTAGCAAGGGTTCATGCAGTACAAGGTAGTAACCGACATCGTCTGCGGGAGCGATAACGGGAGCCCCAACGGTAGTCATGTTGCCGAATCGGGAATACGTAATACAAGATAGTTGGTTCGCCGAATCGTGGCAAAGAGTTCGAGAAGGATTGAGGTTCACAAATTAGCTTCCCCTCATTTTCACGAGAGTTAATAAATACCGCAAGAGAAATGCCCCTCCCCTCTCTTGTGCAGGAAATCTCCTGATGGGCTACAGGGGTCTTTATCACCAGCTCTCGGGGGGCTCGGAGTCTTGGTGTCTTGGTGGGAGATCTGATTGGTGGTTCAACTGTCATCGCCCACCTCGCGTAATATCCCCTGGAAGGTTTGCACCTCATGCCGAGGTTCGTTCAAACTCGGACTTTCTATCTTTAATCCTATATTTAATTATCTTGATCCATTCGTAATATGGGAGTTGGACCTCAGCAGAGGCATATCACTGACGCTGCCTAGGTATCTTCAGATCCCCGTTAGGGTCTCTCAGATCTGTTGGAAAACAGCAGTCTTGACATTAGAAAAGGCTTTCAAAGATAATTATCCCAGGTTTACTAAATTTCTTATGATGCTCTACTCATATTGTATCATATCCCTTGTTATGACTATTATAGTCTTTGAGAAAAGTTAGATAGGCATTCACGACGCAGCAACAAGTTCCAAATCTCATTCTCCTCCTTCACGCGGTTAATTTCGTTCGAAGGAGAGGGGGCGGGTTTTCAGTGCTTGGCTATGTGCTCGTCTCCGGTTGGTATCTTGCCTTATACTAGGGATAGGCTAACCTGGGGGCGTCACATCCAGTTTTAGATCTCTCGGCCGAGAGTAATAACCTCCCCATTACAAGGCCGACACTATTTATCTCCAAGATAGACTCTATTCTCTATCTCCATTCTACCTATTTGATGGAAATGACAGGTCACAACCTCATGGCCCATGCAAGGAGCTGCTTCTTATCCAAGTCTCAACAGCTCCAGTGTTTTCTCTGCACACTTCTTCGTAAACTCCTCGTCACTCCTCTTTTCTGTGGATGTGTACTTGACTCTCAGGACTTCCTCAATCATGCAATGTAGCCCTGCTTGGCCATTGCGTGGCGTGATTATCCACTTCTCTCCGTCACGCACATTATATAGAATGGCGCTCGGTAGCCCCAACAAGAAAGCGTATGCGCATGCCTGGACAACATGCTGACCAGAAAGTTGCGTGACAAACTTGATCTCCCAGACAGACTTGACTCTCTCATCTTCATCGCGGTCTAAGCTCGAGGAAACGGCCACGATATCTGCTCGGCCTATAAGGCGAGATTTCTGTTCCTCCACCTTGAAATCATCCTCTGCTCGGAACTCGAACCTGAGACTAGCGACTGACCCTCCGAGTTCCTCCCAGAGTCGACTCCGGGCAGCCGCAAGGTCCTCAGGCTTGATCCAGTCAAAGGCGTGGTTTTCCATTTGGATGCTGCGCGGTAGGTAACCTGAGAGCTCGGCCTCGTATTTGCAAGCCTGCCCACAGAGCCAAGAGACACCCTCCTGTGAGCAGAGTGAAGGCATTGAATCGATATCTGTTTGGCTTGCGTTGAGCGTAATCAGCCTTCTAGAAATGCTGTACTCAAAGGCTGCAACAACGACGAGACCGTTCAAATCGCTCACGGCTTCATGGAACTTCATCTTAACGTCGGAAAGCACGACGCCTGGGAGGCCAATATGCTCCACCTCGGGCAGAGGTGGCAATTTGTGCACACATAGGTGACTATTAATGATGCCGTCAAGAAGTTCGTCCTTTACATGTCGTGCCATGTCGTGGACGGTAATTGAACGTGGAAGAGTAAGACCTAACTCCAAAGCACGAGCTGGGGCATCAGGAGCTGAGATTCCATCCTGCTCCGTCGTCATGTCGATGACATCCGCTGTCTCATATAAAGCTTCAAGGGAGACAAAAGGCATCAACTTCTGGTTGCTCTGGTGTACCAAGACTAGCTGTTCCCTGGCGCGCGTCAGGGCAACAAAAACCTCGTTAGGGCATCGATCATCGGGGAGGTTACGGCCGAAAAACTTAAAGAACGAGGCATCGATCCCAAAGGCGATCACGAGATCACGCTCGCTACCTTTGAACTGGTGGATGGTGGAAACACACATCTTCCCTTTAATGACTCTGTCGTCCAAAGGGACTTCGTCGTCAATGGAGACAGCAATCGGCACACCGTACGCCTTGGACAAGATGTTGACCACGCCTTGAACCGGTCCTCGCTTTCGCACAGCTGGGGCTAATATGGCAGTATTCTGAGCCCCATGGCGGCTTATTAACACCCAAAGCTGCTTCGCCAACGCATGGATGTCAAATGGATGACATCTCAGAACGATGGGCTTGGGGCCGCTCTTGGTACTTGTAATGCATGATTCACAACCAAGGAAAACTTGGTTGATGAATCGAACCGACTGAGTCGACAGCCGAAAGCTTTGGCTCAACTGAGCCTTAGCAAATGGATATGGGCTAAGAGGACCCAGTAATCCAGGAGCCAAAGTAAGGTAACGATCGTCAGCACCGCGGAATCCGTAAATGGACTGTCTTTCGTCACCCAAGACGACGATCCGGGCAGCTTTGTCACTCATCTTCGTATTGTTGGCCAGGATGAAGCAGTTAACCAGCCAAAAGAGGATCTCGGTACAGTCCTGGAACTCATCCAACACAATGATGTCGAAGGGCGCAGAGCTCCATCCAGGAAGCTCACTACGACCCAGGACTCGGCTTCTTTCCTCCGAAAGGGCAGCATCGTCGCGTATAATGGTCCCAAAAAGCTTGCCAGCCATGGCGTGAAAAGTATGGACCTCGCAGTTGGGGTAAAATCGAAGGCGACGAAGCGTCTCTAACTGAAGTCGCTTTGAATAGGTGAGTACCACGACCTGCTTTTCTGGATAGGCGGCCACGATAGCTTCAGCTGTTGCTGTTTTGCCAGATCCGGGCCGGGCCGATACGACGACATTCTTTGCATGGCAGAGTTGTGCGATCCTCTGTTGCTCCTTGGATGGGGTAAACTTCTCTGGCTGCCGCCGGAGCAAGGCATGAGTGTCGATAAAGGCACGAGAAGGACTGCGAATCCGAAGAGCGCAAGGCTATCGGACGTTCTGTTAGTGCTATACTAGCACGTCCCAGTATTATTGTTACTTACGAATAGCCCGGCAGTGTATGGCTTGCGCTGTGCTCGTGCGGCTGGACGCCAAGTTGGGAATATTCGGCTCAACATCTTGGCTCCAACCTGTATGGTGAGAGGCTTTAGTTTTGGTATTAGAAAAGTAGAAATGTGGGAGTTGGCCAGGTTTAGTAGGTCCATGGATAGAAGCAACTGAAATCACTCTAACTGTGTTTCACAACATGGTGAATGTACCTTGCCGTGAGAGCATTTCGCAACATTCAATGCTTGCAAAAACCATCGGTAGGCAACAGGAAAACACAAACATCCTGTCCCGCATTTGTTTGAAGGCATCGGGTAGTTGCTGGGCCCTGGCGATGTTGGTGACGGACGGATAGCAACTGCATAGGCAAAGCAGCACAAAACAAAGCCACGCCTCGGCGTCACATCCAGTCTTGGATCTCTCGGCCGAAAGCAACAACCTCCCCACAATGAGATCGACACTATCCGTCCCAGAAGAGAAGACCGATCGTGGGAGTGGATCTCGAGGTTGAGCTAGGCTCCTTTGACATCCATGGTGAAACAAGGTCGGGAATGCTACCCCAGCATCTCAATTTGAACGTCTCCCATCTATCGACTACCTACCTAGATAACACACATCTCGCACGAGTTAGAGCCTTCCCCCCATTATCTCCTCAATCCTCGTCGTATGCTTCATATACTATTATCATATACAAACCCACTGTCCCTTAATCCATACATTATCAAGCAGGACCTCGATCCGTTGCTCGACTACCTACACCACAAAATAGCTCCAGAAAGATTTTGATAATGACACGATCCGTGGCGGGGTCGGTAACAAACCACGCCCCAAAGATTCGGCAATTGACAAAGAAAGAATAAGGCACCACCTTGAACCAGCGCCGGTTGTCAAGACATAAGTCATGCACGTTATATCATGACATCGTTTGTACATTACTTGGGCAGGAAAGCCTTGCCAGCAGCCTTGGCAGCGGCCAGGGCGCCCTGGAGGCCGTACTGGGAGTGGATGCCATCGACACGGTGTGTGCAGTTGAGGTTCTTGACCACGACGATCTGGAAGCAGGTGGCGGAACCCTGTCGAGAGGCGATGGTCGAGTAGGCCAGGAAGATTTCCCAGATCTAAGCATGCGAGTCAGTACCTGTTCTCATCAAATGTCGTATGAAACGTACCCTGAACCAGCGCTCGCCATACTTGGCCTTGACCTTTTCAGCATTTCCAAGCCAGTTCCTGTACCACCGCCAGAGAGTGCCAGAGTAGTGGACGCCAACAGTGTCAACACTAGAGAAATTGTTAGACAAGGCTCCTTGAATGGATGGTGGAATAACTTACCTCTTGACCTCGAATCCGGCAGCCTCGAGGCAGCCAACGTAGAAAGAGAGCGGCGTGGAGGCGTCGGCACCGGGGAAGATGTACTTGTTGAGGAAAAGTCCCCAGATAAAGTCCTCGTACTGCCATGCCTTTCTCAGGCCAGACAGTTGGACGTACATGGAGCCATCATCCTCGAGCATCTCGTAGCACTGTCGGAAAAAGGTGGTGAGTCTTCGGACACCGACGTGCTCGGCCATCTCCAGCTGCGTGATCTTGTTGAACTTGGTGTCATCGGGGATGTCGCGGTAATCACAGACGAGGAGCTTGCTCTGTTCCTCAGGGATGCCAGCCTTGCGAAGGCCATCGTTGCCCCATTGCGCCTGGTTGCTTGCAAGAGTGACACCGGTGACCTTGGCGCCGTAGTTGACACTGGCGAACTTGGCCAGGGTTCCCCAACCGCAGCCGATATCCAAGACGGTCTCGCCCTGCTTGAGATCAATCTTTTCGCAAACAATTGCCAACTTGTTATCCTGCATCTCCTCGAGAGTCTCCTCTCGGGTGGGGTCGGAGATAATGCCCGATGTGTAGATCATGCGGGGACCCAAGAACCAGGCGTAGTGGTCATTGCCGTGGTTGTAATTGGTGCCGACCTGAGCCTCATCCTGCGAGCGGAGGTGGAGAATGACGTCGGGGAAGAAGCCGAATAGGAGGTAGCGGAAGGTCTCGGACGTGAAGTTAAAGGTGGCCCACTCGTGACGGTACTCGAAAACCTCGAGAGCATCGGCGTTGAGGTCGACCTGGCCCGTAAAGTACAGCTCGAAGAATGTGTTCATGGGGATCTTGTGTCTTCCATTCCAACGGGCACGGTGTAAATCGCTCTTGAAGTTGAGGTAGAACTCGACTGGTCGGCCGGGAAGGTCCACCTTATCGTTGATGCGGGGGCTCAGCTTGGACATGACGGTCCAGATGACGATGAGGATGGGGAGGGAGGTGAAGATACTGAAGAACAGAGTGGTCTTCAGACCTCCTCCAACCTTCCACGACAGCCAGGTCGGGATGCCCACGAGGGCGCCGAAGAGGAGGACGTTGGACCATTGTTCATATCCGGGACCGTCGGCGGGCAGCGGGGCGTTCTTGATGGCGGGAGACTGTAGAAAGGGTCAGTAGGTGTTGGAAAGCTGTGTACGTCGTAGATGTGTGGACATGTAGTCGTAGACGACATGTGGTGTGGTGCAGATGGGGAATGGCTTCTCACCTTTGTCAAGCGAACGCCGCAGTCCTTCCCCGTAGCGATGGTATCGGTGGGAGGTTCGGGGGTCTCGATAAAGTCGATGTCAGCGACGAGGTGAGCCCCTCCGTTCTGTTTCAACGCCATCTTGGGCAACGAAGCTTGAGATGCTGCTGCTGGGAGAGCAAGAGCAGGACTCGACACGACGTGGAGAGAGGATGAAGATGCTGAGTTCCAGTCCGAGCCGAGACGGGACAAGCGGTCAAGGCAAGGGTGCTTGCTGTGTTGTGTTGTGCTGTGCTGTGCTGTGCGTTGTGCCTTTCTTGCTTTTGGGCCCCGCGGGCGCCGTCACCTCCCGTCCTCGGGCCCGGGCCCGGGCCTCAACCACCTGAGCTCCAGTGGGTGAGCTCCAGAAGGCACAGGCCTACACACGTACAGGTACATTACAGCGAGGCATGGGCGGGGCGATAGGCCCTGGAGCGGCCAGTGACAGCTGGTGCCGTGGCATGGCGTAATGCGGGCCAAGGCCAGGGCGTACGTAGTCTGCGGGAACAGCTCAACAGCTGTCATGGATTCTGCTTGCCAGCTGTAAATTGCTTTCTCGTGATGGGTCGCCGCGCAATTGGCCGGGGCCTTGTTGATTGATTTCCCAGGCCGTATGTTGCAGCCTGCTGTTGGCCCATAATGATGCCACGCTCTGGTGCCCAAGAAATGCGCTACGACCTGAGCTAGAGCCCGCGGGAGCACCCGACGAGCTATGTACGGCCGTTTCAATCAAGGGGGGATCAGGTATCAAAAAAGAGACCCGAAAACATTGCCTGCGTGTGCCGCTTGCTTTGCTCCGGTATTTTTGGATGCCCCAGCAGGGGGGGGCCTTGCCCTGTGTGGGGAATTGGGCCATGTCAAAGGACAAGGGTCCTAGCTCGAGGCGAGCATTTTGATCGGCGGTGAAATTGTTTTCACGTGAAAAACAAGGAGGACGGGGAGGATGGATAATCCGAGTGTCGTGTGCTTTGATGCCGTTGGCTGCAGCCACATTTTTTTGTTGACTGTGGATCGGGTTAAGCTGCAGGGTAGTCAAATTGCGAATCTCGGAAACCCTTATCTTTGATGACAATATAACAATAGATGGGTGCCTGGAATGCACATATTTTTGTTCAAACTTTGGACATTAGAAGCCATGTTATGCGCCTCTTCCATTCAACTCATGCATGCCTGGAAATCAGGTTGTTTGCGTACAAGAAAACGCAATTCCCACCTCAGCAAAGATTGGTGCTGATGGCGCCATGCCGTCAGCTGTGGCTCTTATCTTATCAAGAGTCAAGAGCCACAAACGCTCATCCCACTTCCTTTTCGGAAGACAGCCTAACACTGCTTGGAATCTGAGTCCCCATTGAAGGCGAAAGACATCAAAAGAATTTCGGGACATTCTTAGTTACGCTTTGAAGGCTATATGCCCCAAAGTTTCGGCACATTTCCAAACTCTCATACCAGGCAGCAAGCACGTTTCACAACGTTGTTTGCACTGCAGCTGTCACAACACAAAGGGACAGTGCCACGACAAGCGAGCGACAAGCGAGACATCAGAACTGCATTCAGTCCTCATCAAGAACTGTGACTGTATTATATTCAAATTAATATAAGAATAATAATAAACCAATTACTTAGAAGGTAAATTCCTTTGATACTACTTCAGGATTCCTCGTTATTCCCAGAGGAGTGTTTGCTAATGATGCCTTTGGACTGTCTGTAGGTTAGCCACAAGGCGCAGGCACACACCAAACATGACGTCATCAACCTCGGTCCTTGTTCCGGTACTCACCGTTCAATTCCTGCAAGTCATACTGGAGGCCGGAACAATTGTCACCTCGCGACCTCGATGGAAGATAGGCGAGAAATGGGAACCTGTGAGGCATTATGCAGCCTGATTTAGAGCCTGATTGGCCGAAGACGTTCACTCCATCACCTGCTGCAAGGCTGAAGTCAACGTGGTTGCTGAGTGGGGGGCGGCAACTGACCTCACCGGTTCCGCCAAAGTTCAACCTCGCAGTGACTGACGGGCAGAGCCAAACGGTCACTCACTTTTTCTCGCCGGAACCTTCACCTCTCGCACGAATGAAACTAGAAAATCCTTCATCTCTCCCGCCTCCTCCATCTTCCTTTTCTTCTCTACCGCAACCTCTTCCTTCTTCATCCTCACCCTCTTACCTCATCGACCCATAACCCACATCTGCGTTTCCGCAGCCTCGTCGCCACCATGGCGCCCATCCAGAACGAAGCGTTCGATTACCTCTTTCACCACATCTTCCTGCCGCAAAAGCTACCGGGTCATGAAGATGATTCAGCGTCAAATGTCGCCAACCTCATTTCCTTTGTGCTGCGATCGCTGCGGCACTTCCTCACCGAGTCTAACTCAGCCGATCATGTCGCCACTCGCAATTGCATCTCCATGCTGGAGATGATGCAGAAATCGACCGACAACTACGGATTTCTGGAGGAAGATGGACTTCGACAAGTTCTTCGAGACCTTTCCGTCAGCGGTACGTGCCATCTTAGCCCCCTCCCACAAGATTCGCTTACGATAATTTCAGATTCTGTCGCTGCATTCCACGTTGCTGCTCAGAATGCAGGCATTCTAGTCCGAAAGACAGGCGCTACGGTCTGCTTTGAAACATTCGAGCTGTCTCCCACGAATGAAGCTGTCACGTCAACACGAGGACGTCTTGTCCGTCGCTTCCCAGCAACTGCCACCGAAATCTCCCTCAATGACTTTCAGGATGAAGGTTTCCAGTCCACTTTGACCAAGACATTGGTCAAGATGAGCTTTCAGACCGCACCCGACACAAGGCCAACAGCCAGAAAGGCCGGACAGGACCACACCGAGGAGCGAGACACGACGAATCCTCGCATCGTTACCGAACTCCTCACGAGTATCCTCGGAGCTGTCGGCAAGCATGTTAGTGTTCAAGGTATCTGCAAGAATACCCGGCAAGAGATCTCCTGGCGACAAAGCAGGCTACCATGGAGTCGATCTGCTGTATGGCTTCTCATTCGTGTTGCCCTGCAGCTGACCATGAGACGGCAATCTGACGAGTCCGATCGTACCTACAAGGCTTTCATGGCATACCTGATGGCTCAAGTCCTTAACGATGCGGACCTGCCATCCACACCTACCCATGCCCTCTATACCATGATGACCAAGGTGTCGGGTAGACTTTGCAAACTCAATAACCCAGGACAAGGACCCTGGTTGGAAACCATCGAGAAGATCGTGTCGGACACTTCTGAATGCCTTACACTGAGGTGGCAGCGAATCCGTGCTCGGTCCGAGACCCCTCTTGACCTGGAGTCAGTTTCGAAGCTCGACATGAAAGACAACATCGACCTATCTCTTTCGCTCATGGACGAATTCCTTACCACGATCCCTCAACGACGTAGAGAGAGTGGCTCCTCTGGCTTTACCCCGACATCTCACGTCCCGGCTCCCGATGCCGACCATCTGCCGCCAACCGACATACTCGACAGTAATGAACACTTGCTCTACAACCTTACAATGGTCGAATTATGGGTGGCCACACATCTCGGTCCTTGGTTAGAGAAACACATCGGAGATGATACGACATGCCGAGACCTGAAACTGTTGCTCCAGCGGTACCATTCGGCAGCTTTACACTGGTACAAGACGCGTCCTGAGGGTATCTCACGAATGTTCCTCGCGATCGGCGAGCTATGGGTTGCGATAGACAAGGCGGCCCTCCACGCCATCCCCATGCTACGAGACTACGACCCTGAGGTGCCGGCACAGGTGTGGCAAGTGCTCTTGGTGGCATCCATGGAAGACATGGCGAGGCTCCATCGCATCGAGAGCTACTTTAAGAAACGCCAGGAACTCTCCTTGAAGGACAGACCTTCTATCTTTCGCTCTTATGGCGAGAGACAGTCATTCCCCGTGCTCTACTTTGACCAGTCCGCCAAGCTCAAACACCTCAAGTCTCAGATTGAGAACCAGGCAGAGGCACAGAAGCGTGCCAAGCTGGTGGAGTTTGCCAAACTACGAGAGGAACACGACAGGTTGATGCGACAACATGAGCAGCGATCCTGCGAAAAGATCGAGGTCGACTACTCCATGGAACACGTCGCTGCCCACTGTCGCCGGTGCTCCGCCTTGAGAGATGCTAAGAACTTGGAAATCGAGGTTTACGAGTGGCCGTTGCCGAACAGACACCTTCAGGCTCAGACTGTCGTGTTTGAGCTGGCTGTTCCCCCGGAATTCGCAGAGTGGCGCGATGCGACTGTCTATCTTGTCGACAATGTCCTGGGATGCAAGCCTTTGCAGACTGTTCGCCCTCGTTCGTCCCACCCGCTGAGGACATACCGAGCACTTACTGGATTTCGACAGTCCGGTCTGCAAGGTCGAATCCATCTTCTGTCGGAAGCCAAACCACATGCTGTTACCCATCGACGATCCAAGCGCATTGCCCATACCACGGAATCCGAGGTGTGCGTTAAGAACGGCCTCATCTTCCAATATTTCGATGAGGAGCGACATTCCTTCCTGTCCATGTTCAGTCCTTCCTACGACCTCGTGGACCTGTGCACGTTCAAGCTTCCTCAACGTGCTCAAGTGTTGCAGGACTTCCTCAAGCGTCCATGGGACCAGCCGAACGGACAGACTCCGAACACAGTCATCTCAAGTCTGTCCGACTGTCCAGCCTACATGTCCCTGGGTGAATACAAGGCTCTCGCTGCCCTGCCAATTGGGTACCGCATTCAGTGGATGAATGTTCTAACACAGCTTGCCATGCCTTCGATAGACTTCAACAAAGCCGAGACCGCGACATTCTTGCTTCAGATGAGTTTACAGGCTGGACCGAATTCCCTATCGACCGTCACACGATGCACCCACACGCGGTTGTCGGACCCGCTGTTTGGTTCGCAGATGTTGGGAAGCCTTACCCAATGCGTGTCACGAGTCCATGAGAACTGGGAGTCTCACACGTCGCTTTGGTGTTTTACGTTCCTCACGTCTCGACTTCTGTCGGTCGGAACTGAACATCTGTCCAAGCGACTGCTCAACCTTCTTGCTCAATGTCGAAAGATTTCCTATAAGTGGTTGTGTCGACTGATGACTCGAGTCCAAGAGACAACTGACGACACCCAACGACAAGAGTTCCTGGAGACAGCTTTCAAGATTGCCTTGATCTGTGCCGACACGTTTAACGTGGATGATAGATTCCTGCACAAGATTCTGGCTGATCCCCAAGAAGCATCGATTCTGCTCGAGGCCTCCATCGCCATCTGCAACAACTCCAAAGTCAGGGACACGACAGAAGACATTATCCTCGACATTCTGTCTGAGAGATGGATGCATACTCTCCACCGCGCTCGTCCAGTCCTGATCCGAGAAATCATTAAGAACGGCAACTCGTGTCTCGACCTTGCTATTCACCGGTCTTGGCCCGCGTTTGCTGCTGACTGCGAGTGGACTGTGACCCCCTCTACCTGCTACTGGCTTGAGACAACCTCTTCCCGCATTGGGGTACACTTCAGCCTTCTCACAGGAGAGCTGTTGGTCAATGGTCTTCCTCTGTCCCGCCTTCCCAGAGAGTTTGAGCTGCACGCCGATTACAATAGACTCTTTGGTTCTCTGTCCCTGGATGTCATGCCTAGTACACTTCCGGGCATGCAATTCTGCGCCACCAGGCCTATCCAGGGCCACGCCGTACACTTTGGGATGCAAGATATCCCCCAGGGCAGATGGAAACAGGATCTCACCGTGCGCATAGTGAAGGATGGCTCAACTCTAGATCTGGTACCCTCAAGAGCCTTCAAGGGAGTGCTGCCTCATGTGTTCGTCGAGGATTACGCACATTGGCACCACGCCGACACGGGGATCATTGAGCTTCGACCACGGACCAATTTCTGGGAGACGAACGAGGACAACTGGACATTGTCTCGACACGGCACGAGCTGGAGACTTAGCCGACACGAGAAGACATTTTTGCTGGCTCCTTCAAGCAAACTGGGTGAACGCATCGCCACGATTCTGCGCCCCCTGGAAGCTTCCTTGGATCTTAACATGTTGTACGATGTCCAGGCTAGTCTGCTCGAGGTACATATTCCTCGACTTCAGCTCGACTTCATCTTGAGGTCTGGAGAGTCATCCATCAGCTCTCGGCAATTCCGTGGAATGCAGATCGATACAGACCAATCTCTCGGAACTCTGGTCGGATTCCAGAGCAAACTTATCCTTCGAAGCAACCATAGCCCACCAAGCAGACTGATGATCCTCCCTGAAGGCGAAGTTCGATTTGAGATGTCAGTTTCTAATGGTTTCGATGAACATGTGGAAGCATTTGTTGTCCACGGGACTGCACAGCGTGTACAAGCTTATCGAATCGACAACCTCCTTGGCCGCCTCGTCGCTAACAACAAGGTCGATAGCAAGCTTTTCCTTGCCTACATCCACGCACTCACCTCATTCTGTCTTCCGGACCCCTTCCTCGGCCGAACAGGAACCGAACAAGCTCTGGACATTCTCACATCCGCATCTGTTCGAGCACCATCTCAATTGACGAAGATCGCACACGAAAGACTTGGCCTCATTGCAGATCTTTCCCCAGCTCGATCCTTTTACGGCGAAAGGAGCATGCAAGTTGTTGATTGGTATCCCGAGTTGAGTTGTCTAACTCAAGACGACCGTTTCTACACCACCGTCCATGAGATTCTCAAGAGGACCAAAGATATAGAGTTCCTCTTTCCGAAGGGTGATTTTGAGACACAGGAACCAAACCATGCTGAGTTGGAGCTGGTGAACCGGGCGATTTTGCAATCATCGCGACACAGGGTCTCCGGCTTTGGTGCTGAGAGTTTCAGCACCAAGCACGATGTTGAATACCAGGCGAGAGATGGGGGGCAGGAGTCTCGCCATGCTACTCGTGCTGGTGAAATAGCCTCTCGAATCTACCAAAACGAAACCGCTCGTTTTCAGCCTGTTGCACCACATCTTGAGATTCATCTGTACGGCCTCCTTGAGACCGACCAGATCGAGCAGTTTAGCCAAACAGCACCAAAATCCAAGCTAAACTATGACTCAAGGTGGCTCGAGCATCCTAAGACGTTCCTATCGTCAGATTGGTGTGGGATTCATTACGCTTTTCAGAACAACAACAGCTTACTTAACAAGTTTGAGCTGATGGTCTGGATTGCGACTATGTCCTTTGCGACCGATTACGACGCCCAGATCGTTCAGTCATTCTTGATGCTTGCTACATCTCCCACTCTGTCGGCTGTCTCTCTGCCCGACGATACCACCTACGATCTGTCCAAGGGACACAAAGCAGTCTCGACCGAACTGTCAAGAATAGCGACTGACGCAGCCATCTCGTTCAAGCAGTCGCCCGACGCCAACCTCCCGCAAAAGGGGCGCGAGTCACTGAAAGCGACGCTTAAGCGACGTCAAAGATCTTTTGCTGACGCGAAGAGTCAGGCTGTGGACACTTTTAGGCGGCATGTGGGACAACAGTGGCCTTGCGAGACCCCAACTGCTCCCAAGGGGGATGAAGTTGAGAAATACATCAATGTTCCGCATGCAATGACCGCGGTTATGGACAAGTGGAGGTCGTGGTATCGGAATCTCATGTTCAAGGTGTATTTGATGAACTTTGTGTCCGGCTTGGATGATCTGCCCTGGAAGACACTCAGACCCATGTCATTGCCTGTACCCCCGACATTCACGCCCAAGGCAAGCTCGCAGGGGTTCGTTTCCATCGACGAGCTGTTTTCTCAAGGTTCCCCCGAGGCCCAGGTCTCAATTCCCGCCGAAGATCTCATGCTGAGTGGTCTCCTCCGAACAACGACGACTAGCACAGAGACAAGCCAGAAGCTGACGGATGTGCTCGACAATCTCGACAGCAAGACCACGCTGCAGTATGAGCATCACTATGTACGGGAATTGAGACAGAGCCTGGCGAGTCTACGAGACCACGTCGAGAACGAGTTGGATGGAGACCGACTCTCGAAGCATGCCTCTCTATTTCAGCAACATCTGGAACAATGTGAGAGACAAGTCAAGTCCATCTACGACTGCTTGTCACGTGCAGTCATGTCGTCAATTCCACAAGCCTTAAACAACACTCCCGATTTCGTGCTATCTACCCTCAGAAAGGCAGGTTTCCTTCCTAGAATCTCACCGATACTCTTCCTGCAGCAGCTTAGAATGCTTCGATGGTGGCGACTCTCCGATCAATGGAGAAGCGCAGTCATCAAGTACGGGCTTGCCATCACGGCTCTTCAGCAGGCCAAGCGGTTCCTAAGATTCCAGGATTCGCCTGTTGATCTTCTTCGAGAACTCGAAAACACCGGCCACAAGGGGTGGAACGCCCACGAACACCCTGAATGGCTGCTGCTGGAGTGTGAGAGCGAGATCATGATCCGAGAGGTTCAGGAGCAGATTGCGCAACAGATGATGGCACCTGCCGACAAGCAGAACGCCGTGATGCAGCTGAACATGGGTGAAGGAAAGTCGACAGTCATCGTACCCATTGTTTCTTCGGCCCTTGGTGATGGTTCGAAGCTTGTTCGAGTTATCGTTGCCAAGCCGCAAGCGAAGCAGATGAATCAGATGCTGGTGTCGAAACTCTCTGGCTTGCTCGACCGTCCCGTTTATCAGCTGCCGTTCTCAAGAGAGATTCGCATGGACACACTGCGAGCAGGGGTAATCCACCGACTGATGGTTCAGTGCATGGAGGAGGGCGGTGTCTTGATGGTCCAACCGGAGCATCTCTTGTCATTCCAGCTGATGGAACCCGAATGTCAGCTTAATGGGAACGGCACAGCTTCCGAGCAGATGATGAAGACCCGAACCTTCTTTGACAAGTTTTCGAGGGACATTGTCGACGAGAGCGACGAGAACTTTAGCGTCAAGTTTGAGCTGATCTACACCCTTGGACAGCAGCGATCCATCGAACACAGTCCCGACAGGTGGATCGTTGTCCAAGAAGTCTTGGGGTTGATTGCCAAGTTCTGTGGCGAGTCGAGGTCCGAGTTCCCACAGTCAATCGACTTTGACGATCGACATGTCGAGCGGTTCCCAAGGATCCGACTTCTTCGACCTGATGCCCAAGAGGCCATTCTCAATCGGGTAGCTGAGTTCATCTGCGAGACTGGTATGAGTGGATTCCCTATCGCCCATCAGCCCCCGAAGATCAGGGAAGCGGTTCGACGGTACATCACCCAGTGGGAACTGTCTCCAGAGGAAGTTGGGTCTGTTGAACAGAGTCTCTTCTGGGGCGAGACGACCATGAATCACATCCTACTACTTCGTGGACTATTGTCGGGCGGAATTCTTTCCTTTGCTCTGGGACAGAAGCGATGGAGAGTCAACTACGGCACCGATCCTCACAGAGAGACCAAGACAATGCTCGCCGTCCCTTACCGAGCCAAGGATAACCCTACCCCTCGATCCGAGTTCAGTCATCCCGACGTGGTCATTGTGCTTACCTGTCTGAGCTACTACTACAGTGGCCTTGACGATGAGGCTCTGTACTCCGCCTTCGATCTGCTCACCAACTCAGATAATGCCGATCTCGAGTATCAGGTCTGGGTCAAGACTGCTCCGACTCTGCCAGAGCACTTCCGACACCTGGAAGGCATCAATCTTCGGGACCGCCTCCAAAGCACCACAGAGGTCTTCCCTCATCTTCGGTATTCCAAGGCTGCTATCGACTACTACCTCTGTCGCCTAGTCTTTGCCAAGGAGTGCAAGGAGTTCCCGCACAAGCTTTCGGCTTCTGGTTGGGACCTGGCCAAGATGAAGACTAACCCGACGACAGGATTCAGCGGAACCAACGACTCTCGGTATCTCCTCCCGATGGCCATCAAGCAACTGGACCTTGTTGAACAGAAGCACACCAACGCTCTGGTGCTCGAGTATCTTCTGCGCCCAGAGAACGGCATTGCCCTGATGCCACCGGAGATGAAGGGGGCAACTTTCGACAGCCAAACCCTCCTGGAGATGGTGTCCAAGATGAGCACCAACACCCGGGTGATCCTTGACGTTGGTGCCCAGGTCATCGACCTCACCAATATCGAGTTTGCCAAGGCATGGTTGAGCCGATACGACGACGAGAACACCCAGGCGGTCATTTGCTTCAGCGAGCTCGATGATATTATTGTGGTTGATCGATCTGGAAAGGTGGAGGAACTTCAGACTTCGCCATTTGCTAATCAGATGGATCAATGCCTGGTCTTCCTCGATGAAGCACACACGAGAGGCACCGATCTTAAGCTTCCTGTGAACTACCAGGCTGTCGTGACTTTGGGTGCTGGTTTGACGAAGGACCGTTTGGTTCAAGGTATGCATTCACCCACAACAATCCCTTGTTTTTTGACTGTCGCTAACATTTCTATAGCATGCATGAGGATGCGGAAGCTCGGAAAGGGCCAAACCGTAGTATTCTGCATTCCACGCGAGATTGAACAAAAGATCCTCCTCCAGCGAGGACAGAAGCCGTCGCCTGAACAGATCACGATATCCGATGTTATCTCCTGGGTCATCACCGAGACCTGCCTGGACCTGCGACGAGCGATGCCCCTGTGGCTCACCCAAGGCCTCCGGTTCTTTGAACAACAAGGCTTCTGGGACGGCGTCTCGAGTGCCAAGACTAGATTCTCGTGGGCCCAGCAGTTCATGGAGGCTGAAGCTCAGAGTCTCGACCAACGATATCGCCCACGAAGACCAGACGCAAGCCTGGCCAATATCCTTAGCAACGTTGGCCCCCGTGCTAGTGAACAGTTCCGCTCTCGCTGCGAGGAATTTGGCCTCATTGAACTCCAAACAAGCTCACTCAACGAGGAGCAAGAGAGAGAGCTTTCTCCCGAGGCCCAACAGGAACGACAAGTTGAGAAGCCGCCCCGAGTCGAGCCAGAAACCCATCGTGTTCACTCTGGTCTACGTGAATTCATTGTCGATGGCCAATTCCCAGGCGAGTGCGCTGCCTTCAAGCCCGCTTTCAAGGCTCTCAGCCAGACTTCTGCTGCTGCATGCTTCGACGTGAATGAATTCCCGAGCAACATCTGGGTGACGCACGACTTCGCCACCACCGTCAAGGCTCGCTTCGGGAAGAAGAACTATTCCGACTCTTTCCAACGCCCTGTCCAGTGGATCTTGACAAGCAACAGCACTGTTGATGATATGCGTCTCGTCATCATCAGTCCATTCGAGGCTCAGGAGCTTCTGTCAGTAATTGAGGCGTCTCGACATGTCACGCTGCGACTTTACGCGCCACGAACCAACCTTGGATTCCAGCCCTTGGATCACTTGAAGCTGTACACGGTCTCTAAGAAGGTCCAGAACGCGCCCATACCGGAGGATATCATCACCCAACTCAACCTTTTTGCAGGACAGCTTTACCTGCTCTCGTTTGACGAGTACGTTGACGTGTGTGAGGCACTAGGCTTGGCTTGGGGTCCTTCAGATGACTCGGTCACTCTTGGACCGGATGGCTTCATCCCACCGGGCACCAGCGTAGGGAAGTTGGTCAACAAGTCGGGATTTACAAAGAGTCCAGTCAGGTTCCTCAAGGTCCTCATGTCCAAGATCCGACAGGACTGTGAGCTGATTGAGAAGACGCATATGGGGAAGATTTTGGAGGGTATACGTTTGGTAGAGGAGGATTTCGCAGATCAAGACTAGAGGGGCATTAGATGTGATTTGGAATTGATTATTTGTTGTTTGTATTGCAAAGATGGTTTTGGAGTTTGGTAACGCATGTAATGAGTATACATTAGAGATGAAGCAATGGTCAATTGATTAATCACTAACATTTTGCGGATGCTACTTTCACTGATGTCTACGACCAAATAACAATCACCATTTCCCCCATTTCTCCTTAGTTAGAGCCATCCCGTTCATAGATCTTCCACATCGCATAGGCATAAGGCTCATCCAGTACAGGAATACCCTCTAGATCAATGTCAGTATTACTACAAAGGAAGCAGAGGAGTAAGAGAGATGTACCAAATTGGGGATACTTCTTGAGAACGTATTCATCACCTTGGGCAAGAGCTCGTTTGACTGTCTCCTGGGACTGCGCCCAGCGTTTCATTACTTCAGCCTCCATGGCCTCATCCGCCTTGGCTTCATCCACCTTGACCTCCCTGTCTTTGGCCCCTTTCTCTTTGGTCACGACCCTCTCGGTGTCCGTAGGCGGAGGAGACATGGCGGTATTGTTGGGTGGGCTGTTGGTGGTCGTCATGTCTGAAGTTCTTCTTTCCTGGCAGTTGAGATTTTGTAGTCGTATGCCAAGTTTTATCTGGAGGGTTGATATTTAGCGGTGCTGAGATTAGCGAATATGTCAGAGGAGATTTGAAATGGTTTGGGTAGTCTGTCCAAGATATGACAAGACGTGGAGAGGCAGCTCAGAAAACTCTAATGGAATGGATGTTTGGCTGCCGGCAAGGTGACTCTTTCGGCGGGCAATTTGGTTGTTGCTGGCTTGAACTCTACGCTGCCATCTGTTAAAGTCACTGCACTTTGGGCCAAATAGGGTTTTGGGTAAAAGAGGAAAGAGGAGACTTTTTTTTTTCAATAGGTATGAAAATAACAAAAAAGAATAGCGATAAACTAGCGAGTCTGGGGCTGTTTGGATGAGAAGCGGCTTCTCGCATGGGCAACGGCTGGTACAAAGGCAAGATACCGGCCAGAGACAACATACAGCCAAGCAGCAAGAGCCCGCCCACTCTCCCACGAGGAAAAGCAGCTGCTTGGAGGAGGAGAGCGAGATTCGGCGATAGAGTGAGGATCCCCGCGACAAAGAAAATGAGGAGCACTTCTCCAGAGCACATGCGGACCCACTATCATCAAGGCTTATGATGATGATGTGCATAACAAAAACAACACACACTCAACCACTTTATCAATAATCCTCCTTTCTTCATCCACCCTCACTTCTTCTTTTCTTCGACCTAACATTCGGGCGCACAAAGCACACGCAATCATGCCTGGTGGAAAGGACCTGTCGACCACTGAGATCGAGCGCCTGAAGGTTATCTACAGAAAGGGCGCAAACCCGATCGACGCAGACATCATCGACAAACATGACGATATCGGACACACATTCCTCCAGCTGAAGATGCTCTACGAGGAAGAAAAAAGCCTCGAAATGATCAAGCTCGACAGCCAAGGCCGAGACGAACGAGACGGACAATCAACTTCACATCTCCGACAAAACCCAACTGATCCTTGGATGGAACGCCCGTGAAAAGATCCTTGCCCGAAAGTGAGAGCTCGAGGACACACTGGGACCGATCCTAAAGCTCGTCAGCGTCGAAGATATGGACCCAGATCGCGGCCACTACCCCAACCAGCCATACATCGAGATGGAAGACAGCGAGCTTACAGGCGCGCCCGAAATCCTGTCTGGGGTATGTCTCCTTCGAGCCGCCGACGACGATCAAGAAGGGGAATTCATCCATGGCGGACAGCTGGGATCGATACGTCTGAGCAGGTCGCGAGTGGGCCAAGTAGGGACATACTCTCAGTGACAAGGAAAAGGCTGTTTGGAAGAAGTACGCTGGCAACTTGTCCACCATAGAGAGTACGAAACTTCCTGGCAACGACAAGCTGGCCAAACAGAACGGGGGCGCCTGGGCCCTCTGGATGCTGCTCAAGGTTGTGTACCGACAGAAGGAGATGATGGACAAGACTGTGGCCATCACCATTCAGAAACAACACCGCAAAACCGACTTGACAAAGTGGCCTCTCAACGCGGACCGGGCCCACGAACGACCCAGACTTCGTTCGGATCCGGGATGTGGGCGATAGCACGGACGGTGCCTCTCACACCCCTCCTTCCAAGAAGCAGAAGAGAGGCAAGAAGGCGGACAAGGCGAAGAAAGCCGGGAAGAAGCCGGGCAAGAGGGATGCCAACCCCAACGCCCAGCGATCTACGGAAGATCTCACGGGCGCTCGTACGGAGTTCCTGAACGATTTGCGCGACACCGTCGCGGGAGCCGCTGCCGAAAAGATTCTCGTCGAGAAACTGGTCGAGGATCACGTACACCTCAAGGATGCGAACCGCAACCTGTCTCACAACGTCTCCAACATGGCAATCAGGTGTCGGTGACTGGCTCGGGATGGGTTTGACGGCGTGTGGACCGGGTCGCTGGTCATGTCAATGGTCTAAAGATGGTAATAAGAAATGATCAAATTGACAAATAATAATGAAATTGTTTGTAAATATTACCTTCTTTTATGATAATGTTCCACTCATGTTTTATAATATCCCTTGTTATGAATATCATAGTCTTAGAGGAGTTAGATGTCTGACTGGAAAGTGACCTGGTTCTCGTCATTATCCTCATCCTCGGCTACTTTGGGGGTAGATGAAGACACTTGTTTGTGGGCTTTGTAATGTCCCACTGGACCTGGTCACGAGCTTAGAAGGCGCCGTTGTTGACGGAGCATGATGCAAAACCGTCATTAGTAAATATCATGGTCCGCAGGTCAGACAACTTACCGGAAGAGCATGGTGACAGCTGTCTTCTTGGCAACCTCCTCGAAACCCTTCGCCATGGCATCTGCGGGAGCGAGAACAACATTGGCGAGCTGTTTATAACCAACTCGTCAATCATCCGACAATACTATCTCGCTCGTACGGGCGCTTACCTCGTTGACAGGAACACCAGGCAGATGGTTGAGGTCCTCCTTCTTGCGGTAGTTCCAAGCCCCCTCATGGTACTACCACTCGGTCTTGTCCAACTCTGTGGTGGCCCAAACTCCAGTATCGGACAACTTCATGGGTTTCCTTGATAGACTCGGAATCAACTAGCAGGGACGTCTTCTCGCATCGCGATAGACGGTGATGCGAAACATAAAAGATCTTGAAGTCGGAAATGTTAGGGAGCTGTTCATCCAGCACGGAGATAACCTTCGACGAAAAAGGTGTGCAAAGTCCGGTCCGAGAGAGCCAGAACTCGGACAACTTCTGAGCGATGAGAGGATCTTCTTCGCACCGGAGAGGGTTGACTTGGGGTCCTTCAGGGACTCCTTAAACGTCTTGTTCTGACATTCAAGTAGGAACTTGACCATCTGTATGGACGTGTACAAATCATCAATGAGCATGTGCTGCCAGGAGATCTTGACGGCATTGTATTTGAGGTTCATCGTGTAAAGATTGTAGAGAAGCGTGGTGTTAAGGTGAATGTTTGGAGAGAAAAAGTTGAGATCTAGGGAAAAATCAGAGCTCTGCTCCAAGAATACTAAGGCGGAATAAGATTTGTAAAAAATTCTAAAAAAATTGCTTATTTTTATGATTAGCTTTTTAATATTTTTATTTAAAAATCACATATTATTATACTAAGGTCTTTAAGAAGAGCAGGAAGAGCTTTGTCGTTTAGGTAGTTATCCTAAATATTCTCTGCTAATCAAGTTCTCGGACAAAGATAGACGACTAATTTCACAAAGCGTCAGGCGACGATGACATATACAAGACGGAAAGGTGCCGGTAGACAGGGATAACAAGTTCCTTGCCTTATTATTAAGGACGAATGTGACTGTGCTGATAGCCATAAGAACAAGATATATGCGACTGCAACAGTTAGTACGTGCAATTATCCAGCAACACTGTCACGAAGTAGGACCGTCCAAGTGGGTTAGCACGAGGTGCTAGCGCTGTGATAAATGCGGAGGCCTAGCGGCACCTCTTTACTGCCGCCCCAGCCTCACTTTTTCCACTTTCTGCATGTGTGCGCGTTTTATATGAAACCAACACATCCCCACTAACATTTGGGGGCCAAAGTACTAGGCAGCTGTGGGGGACGATAAAACACCATCCAACATCCATTCCAAGGGCCTTAACTTTGGACAATCAAACACATTACTCTCCTCGTATGATGGATAACTTATGTCAGTATTGCTCGGGGCTCGTCCCGCTGAAACCTAGCCCAGAAGCCTCAGATGTCAAACACTCTCGTACTGTCGACCACCAACCGAATGTCGAGGCGCTTCTCCAGTCTGCGAAAGACTGCAGTCTGTGCAAAGTGATCCAGGAATTCTGGTCGCTCCATGCGCTGCTGAAGCGTTTCCCCGACATCAAAGAAGAGAGCTTTGGCTCCCTCAAGCTTTCTTTTGATCTCGATGAACCCAGGTTCTTCGGTTCCGGTGCATCGTGGGGTCTCCTCACCGGATCTATTCATGCGCCATGGCACGCATTCATAATGAACTTTAAGATGACGATCGCAACTTGCCTTGTTAATAGTAGGAGCTAGCCCGTCTTGTATCTGCGGTGGCGCTCTATTTACTGATAATGTTGGCAGGCGAAGCCAGCCAAAGTTCGCTATGGAGCGGCAACGATTCCCCCATGGAGGAGAAATGCGCTATTATCAAGTCATGGTTCACCGAGTGCGCATCTGACCACCCCGAATGTACCCCGCCTACCCATCAATACCCGAGACGGCTCGTTGAGATGGGAGCCGATGGAACCAACCTCCGCCTCGTGGATACTACGAAGCACGGAATCGGGGATAAAGCGAGATACGCGACCTTGAGTTACTGCTGGGGACCTATCCGGCCACTTACCACCACCAAGGACAATGTGGAGCTCTTCTCAAACCGCATACCCGTCGAGTCTCTTCCCCGAACGTTTCATGAGTCGATTGCCATTACGCAGGAACTAGGGATCCGGTATATCTGGATTGACAGTCTTTGCATCATCCAAGATGATTTGGATGACTGGAGAAGGGAAGCAGCCCGGATGAAGGACATATATGCTGGCAGTTCAATCACAATCTCGGCGTCCGATGCCAGGGATAGCACACAAGGCTGTTTCGTCGACCCCGAAAACTTTGACAGTCGCGGAACCCACATTGTTCAACTGTCAATTGTAACTCCCAACGATGACCTTCCCCTTCTCGTCCAGGTCCACGAGGGGGATGTACGACATCGTGCTGAGACTTCAGTCCTCAGCACTAGGGGTTGGAGCTTGCAGGAAAAACTCCTGTCCCATCGCGTGGTGCATTGTATGCGACCAGAAATACATTGGAAATGCCACCGCAATTACAACATTGAGTCGGGACTTTGCTTTAGCGGGAGGGAAGTTGTAAGATTCTTGCCCAACTCTATACCGTCAGAGGCGACTACACGCGAGTTGCACAAGATGTGGTGCCATTGGATGGAAGATTACTCCCAGAGGGATTTCACCGTCTCAAAAGACAGGATTAACGCTTTGGCGGGCATAGTTCAATTCTATGGCCAGCGAACCGGCCACAAGCACGTATTGGCCTGCTGGGAAGAGACCATGATGACTGAATTGTTATGGGCGCGAACGGGGGAGCTCATTGATCCCTCTCTGGCTCTTCCTGGCATCCCTTCTTGGTCATGGCTATCTCGCACTGGAGATGTTTACTTTGACTTCTGGCACCGTGTGATGGGGACAAAAGACCTGCACAAGGTCGATGATCACACAACCCTGGTTGAAGCGAGCGTCACCTGGACCGGGGAACCGATGGTTTCAGACATTGAAGCAACAAGTCTGATTGTGGAAGGGCCCATTCGACAATTTAGGCTCCGCGTAGACCCGAAGGGAAGGGATTATAGCCAACCTTGGATGAATGTCAACGACGAAGAGCCTGATTTCAACAATAGCCCCATCCCTTGGCGTTGTGCCGGAAAATTCGACCTTGAGACAGAGAGGGAAGATGACTTGTTCACATGTCTTCTCGTTCGATCAGTCACCTCGAGCGTGAAGGACATCCTGTATACTTTACAGGAGACTTTTCTACTACTCTTGCCGGAGGAGAGCTCGCAGGGTGAGACGTTTCGAAGGGTTGGAATCGCCATGTTTCGTGGTAATCAGACCGAGTTTGGCTCTGCAGAAAGGAAGAAGATCTGTCTCATCTAATTGGGCTTGTGTGATGAGAACGGTGGGCTGGATGTCTGGATAGGAAATATGACTTTTCTTTGCACGTGGCGGCGCGGGCACCGCTGGAGGACATGTTTGAGGGTGTCGTGGGTTTCCCAGTGAAGTGTAGTTGGTTTCCTAGAGGGAAGCGCTACAACTAAGGGCGTATAGTTCTTCTAGCATCGAGGTTTTCCTAAGTGGTCTCGAAATTACAGGTATACAATTGCAGGTACTGAGGCTAGGGTTGGTCAACTTTCGAAAGTACAGGAGAGATGATGTGCGTCAGTGGGTCACGGAGTGGTTGAAGTTGCTCCCGAGGTCGGCAGAGTCTATTCAGAGTCTCGCCGTGAGATGTCGCCGCCCACAATGCATTGCCTTAGATGTTAGGATGGAACCGGTTTAGACTTTTTTGACCTCAGATGGAGGGGCTTTGACGAGTTTTCACACACCCTCGCAACCATGAGGTTCCAATCTACCGCCATGACCCCCCTGATGGTGATATGGTTTATTTTGATGGCTCATCTTTCTACTCGAGCGTATGGACTCCCAGAGACAAATCTCCCCGGTACAACTGGAGAAGTAGACCACGGTGGCCCTAAGATAGACAGCCCTCAGTTTGTCATGATCTTGTTCGCCCCCCAGCACACGTACAACTACGCTTCTACTGACGAAAACTAGCGGCGATTCGTTCTCAAGGATCGGAACACAACACAACATAACGAGATGGCGCAAGCCCGGCCCCCGTGCATCAAACCCGATTGGAAATCCCGCATGGCCAGGTGACACGTCGACAGGAGGCATGAACTGGATAGGCTACATGGTATCCGAGTTCAACCAGACGCTCACTCTCGCATATGGCTTTGCGAGCTCTGGTGCTGTGGTAGATCCTCGCCTGGTTAAACCGAATCCTTACTACGCCTACTGTTTCGAGAAACAGATCAAGCATTTTAACGTTAGCATTGGACGGAGACCTGGCTATGCTCCGTGGAATGCTGATAACTCTGTTGTGGTCATATGGTTCGGCGTCAACGATGTTCGACTGTCGTATAAAAGAAAGGGCATAAAAAAACACGTGGAAAAGGCTGTAAAGAGACTCTTCGAGTTTACCCATAAGTTACACGAGCTGGGGCTTCGGCAATTTGTCTTTATGGAAGTCCCCCGTAAGTTACCCCCCATACGTTTTCTGGATCATGCTAAACAGAGACCTAGCGCTTGAATTCTTGCCCCTGCATCAACCGAGAAAGCCAGGAATGAGATATGTGACGCTCACTTATGCTATCAGAGTGTGGAATGATTTTCTGGTCGAGCATATAGAGCGTTTCAGGGAAGACCATCCTGACTCTACGGCCTCTATTGTGCAAATATCGGATATCTATATGAACGCTATGCTTGACCCCAAGTCTTTCGGAGCGCGTAATAACCGTTGTACACACCGCAAAGGAGAGAAATGTGTAAGTTATCATTGGAAGATGGAATATTCTTTGGTCGCTGATTCGTTTTAGTTGTGGTATGATATCTTACACCCGGGAAAGAGGATTCATCGGCTCATGGCGGAGCGTGTGGCAGAGGCTGCATGGGGAGGGTAGTAGGGATATATGAAAATTTCATGGCTTTAAGTAAGAGAAGAAACCTGGGTATTATTTATTAAATCATCCTTCGCCGCGTTCCAAACCCGTCGTGCCTTTTTTCAACCTCTCTTCCAAGGAGACCTCATTCTGTAGTAGGCTCACCACACACACGAATAACCAGCTTGCCCTTAGCAGTTCCTGACTTCAGCTTTGCATATGCTTTGGCAGCGTCCTCCAAACTGTATTCCTCTTCAATGACTGGCTTGACCTTGCCCTCCTCGATCCACTGTGCAACTTGTCCGAAATCATCGGTGTTTGCACTCACAGAGTGGAAAACAAACTTTCTCTGTCCGCCTCCGAGCCACTTGGGTAGTACGTGAATGGCGAATAGTGTCTTGAAGGTCTTTAATTGGGGCGGTAGACCAACAGCCACGTACGTCCCCTGGGGCTTGAGATAGTGGTGGCATTGCCAATACAGCTCAGGCTTGGCAAAGATGGTGTCCAGAATATGGTCGTATTGGTGTCCGGTCTTCTTAAGTGCCGTGACAATATCCTCGGCTTTGTAGTCAATTACCTCGTCGGCACCAAGATTTCGGCATAGATCCGCGTTGGCACCTGAGCAGACGGCGGTGACCTGAGAATATCCCAGAGCTTTGGCGATCTGGATGGCAAAGACACCGACACCGCCACTGCCCCCGTTGATGAGGACCTTCTGTCCGGGTTCCATGTAGGGGGCAAAGGATTGAAGAGGTGCCGTGCCGCAGATGCCCACACAGGCGGCATCTCTGAGAGATACGCCCTCGGGAACAGGTGCAACGCCCGCCTTTCTAACTTCGACATACTCGGCCAAGGTACCACCAACAGGCGGCTCAGTTCTGCCAAAGACACGCTGACCGGGCTTAAGATCAGGCAGTGAGCTGGCAACAACAGTGCCGGAAAAGTCCAATCCAGGTGTGGCAGGTTTCTTGATGAATGTGCTGCCGAATGGCATCTCGGCTGGTTTGTAGTCAAGGTGGTTGAGGGAGGCGTAGGCGACTTTGACAAGAGTGTGATCTTTTGGTAGAAAATGGGCGTTCTTTGGTAATTTGGCTTCAACGTTGAACGTGAGGTTCTTTTCGATGCCGCCAGCGATGGAGCTCCATTGGGCAGCTCGCATGGTTGGCGGAAGCTCAGTGGGTGTAGTCATGATGAATGAATATGTAGAGTTCTTTTTACGATGATGAAAATAATCTCGACGAGATGACTTGGTAGAAACTGTTGATGCTTGACCGTGGTTTTTATCATCCTTCATGACGGACAGGGTGGCGTGAAATAAAGTGGTGCCATCCAAACCCAACTCAAAACGCAATTAAATTCGCATCGCGACTCGGATTCGCTAAAATCTCGATGGACCAACCAATCCTGGACCGGGTTCCGGATCCCGTGCTTGGGGATGGCCTGTTACCCTTGTGAGCACAACGCGTCGCATACGTCGCCTTTGTTGGTTCCTTGGGTATTTTCTTTAAGCGATGGTGCGACGTGTGCCATCCTCTCTTGCTGCTGAAGGCTCATGTTTGACGTGTCGCTGGGTAACATTCGGCCATCAAGTGATTATTTCCATTGACTGGTGTTCTGCCAAGTCGTAGTCGGTCCACTATCAATCAGAGCTTATCAGCATTACAGCTGGAGTGTTGTGAACCTGTTAGCAGGCATGGTACGGTGAACAAGAATAGCAGCTGAAACTACGGTCAGGCAATTATCATGACGCGCGCATTGAGGCAAGTACAGCGAGGAGAGAGGTACCAAGAATCGGCGAAACGTGAGTTGAGTGTCTCTGTAAATACAAAGTAAAATACCTACGAAATAACACCATGAAGACACCAAGTTCAAACAGTACAAACCAAGGAAATATCTGCAAAACCATTTGACCAACAGCCATCTTTCACTGCCCATCCTCCAAGGCCTTCAACATGCCCGCCGCTGCATGACTTCCAAGAGCATCCAGGCTAGCCATGCCCATAATCTCCAAGACACTAATGTCAAAGCCAAAAGTCTGCCTCCACCAAGTCCTCATCTCAATAGCGACCAACGAATCCATGCCCAGATTGGCCAAGGGGGTAGAGGTCACTAGGTCCTCTTCAGGCTTCATGATCAGACTAAGCAGCTTCTTTCCAATCTCCTTTGCTAGAGTGTTTGCTGTGGCGGCCTCTCTCAATCTTCCTGCGTCACGGCGAACACTACCGAGGAAGGCATTTAGACTGTCGTTGGACGAGCCGGAACGTGCGCTGGCGCCGAGACTGGTGTTGTGGTACATGGCCATTCGCATATCCTTGCGCCAGATAGACCGGTTGTCTGCGCTCTCAAGAGGAGTAGCCGAAGCAAGACCAACGACAAAGTTGTTGTGAGTAACAAAAGTCGAGGCTGGGCCACGCATGGTGGGAGGAGGAGGAACGGCAGGGAAGGTCATTGACATGGCAATGGCGTCGAGAAGTTCCTGCTCGTTGATGCCGTAGGCTCCCGTCAGCTTCATGACACGCTTGAGGCCGTCGTCGCCAGAGATGACACCAATATCAGTGACATCCCCGATGTCAACGGTGGAAGCTGGAAGACCGAGGTCGGCGCGGTACTGAACGAAGCTATCTAAGAAAGCGCTGGCGCTTGCGTAGTTGGCCTGGCCTGGCTGTCCGATGATACCTGAGATGGAAGAAAAGAGGAGTAAAAAGTCCAACTCGCAGCCAGCAGACACAGTGGCCTTGTGAAGATTCCAAGTTCCCTGGATCTTGGGCTCAACAGCTGTTGTCCAGTCTTCATAAGACATGCGAGATACTGCATTATCCCGAAGAACCATGGACATTTGCAAAACACCCTTCAACTTCGGAGCGGCCTCGATGGCCCTGTTGACGTCCTCCAGAACGGAGACGCTTCCTTGAATCAGCTGCACATGGCATCCCATGCTCTCCAGCTCATGAACAATGGCTTGCTCTCCTGGACGTGAACCAGCGCTTCGAGAGAGGTAGACCAGGTGGCGAGCGCCATGCTCAACCATCCATCGTGATACCGAACGTCCAATGCCGCCCAGGCCTCCAATTAGAAGGTAAGAGGCTGACTCGTCAAGCTCAACCACCTTGGGTCTGGTTGCACTATCGGTGTCAAACTTGAGCGTACCCTCTGACGCGCGGATCGAGATGACGATTTTGCCAATGTGCAGACCTCGTTGCATATAGCGGAAGGCATCTTGCACGGCGTCGGCATCGAAGATCTTGTTCGGGTTGATAGGGACAATGTGACCCTCCTTGTAATAGCGAACAACGGCCTTGAGAAGTCTGAAAGTAGTTAGTCACCGGTCTCCGCGGGGCGAAGAGAATATGCACTCACTCTTTGCAGATGGATCGCCTCTTTGAGCACATCTGATCCATATCAACACAGCAATAGCTACGGTTAGCCATGAAGACATCCATATCAAGCTTTCCAGAGCCCAAGAGATCTCTCTTGCCAATCTCAACCATCTTTCCAAACTCGGCAACGCATCGCCAAGTTGCATGAAGCAGCTCGCCCGAAAGCGAGTTGAGGACGAGGTCAACTCCAACACCGCCAGTCTCTCGGAAGACTCCCTCGACAAAGGTGTCATTGCGGGAGTTAAAAATTCTGTTTCGGGGGATGCCGAATGTGTCCATGAGGTAGTTGATCTTTACTTCGCTACCGACTGTTACGTAGATCTCGGCTCCGAGCATGCGGGCGATTTGGATTGCTGCGATGCCGACGCCACCACAGGCGCTGTGGATGAGAACAGACTGAAATAAATGTTAGCAAAAATTGTGACAATACAACCCATCACTTTAGGTAAGATTAAACACATACCTGTCCACGCTTGAGGCCTCCAATGTCGATCAGAGAGTAGATGGCTGTGGCATAAACACAAGGCATCGTTGCTCCCTCCTCAAAACTCAGTTCGTCTGGGATCACCTCACAGAGCTTCTCCGAAGTGATGATGGAAGTGGAGAAGGAGCCTCTGCTGAAGAGGATAACGCGATCACCCACACGCAAGTCCTTCACCTCGGGGCCGAGGCGAGTCACAACGCCAGTTGCCTCAAGACCAAATCCCTCCTCGGGAATATCAATGATGCCATTGGCGCTGAGAACGTCCTAATTTTAGAGTAGACCGGTTAGTGAACTTATTCCTGTGGTATATATAAACTGTCAACTCTTAGAGAAGTGACTTACTCTGAAGTTGAGGCCGCCGGCATATACATCAACCTCCACATCATCACCTAGAAGGGGCTTCGCCACTCGGCGGGACCAAGTAAGAGCATTGAGAAGACCAGGTTTCTTGCTATCGAGAACAATAGGCTCAGCCGCATTGGCCGTCAACAACTCTTGACTGAGCGAGAAAGGATAGTATCGTCCAATATGAACCATGCCATCTTTGATCGCATACTCGTAGTCAGGATGCAGCCACTCGCACCGTTCGTTATCTCGAGCCAAGAATGTGGTAAAGACGCTTGCGATCTGTTCAAGAGATGCGTCGATATCGTCTACTTCGCAGGTTGCAAAGTTGACGGCCATCTCACTGCGGATGGTTCGGGCGGCACCGACAACTTGAGCGTAGGCAGGGCTGATGCACTGTGTCTGACTGGGACGGGTGACCCAGAAGATGCCGGCATCACCAGCTCCATCGACGAGCTTCTTGAAGTTCTCAAACTGGGTGGCGGTGATGTCCTCGAAGAATGGCTCGTCTCTTTCTAGGAGAACGAGGACCTCTTGACCCGGAGGGGGAATCTCGTCAGGGCTGCACTGGTTGACAACAAGACCCTTCTTAGTCAGAAGCTCATAGAGTTGCTCTGCAGAGCTGTCGCCAGAAGGACAGAGGAGAGTCACTTCTTGGCCGACGGCCTTTTCTTCAACGAGAGGCTTGGCAATGATGATGGTGTTCTCCTGGAGGGGCGTGTCTGAGCCTGGAGCAACAGCTGTCTCATTGAACCCTGCGGCGACGAGTGCAGTCTTCCATGTTTCAGTAGACACATACGGCTCATGGACACGGCCATCGGCAGCACCACACCACCACCACTTCAAGACACCAAAGATGTAGTTGGGCCACTTTGACGACGGGCTGAGTTCCTGCAACAAGAGTCTGCCGTTGGGTCGAAGAAGTTTCCTGATATTCCTCAGAGTCTTGGAGATGGACTTTGTAGCATGAACGGCATTGGTTGCGATGACCAGATCATAATCTCCTTCCTTAAAGTCCTGCTCAACGGGATCCTGACCAAGATTCAGAACAGCATGGCGAATGTTGGCAAGACCTTTGGTCCGCTCCTTGTTATCAAGCAGGAGGCTGGAGCTGACGTCTGTGATGGTGTATTCCGAATAGTAGATGCGGCCGTCTGGGAATGAGAGGTCCGTCCAGGCGTCGACTGTCGGAGCGCCAGTGCCAGCGCCAACTTCAAGGACCTTGAGGCTGGGCTTGCTGTGTGCGAGGTGACGGAAGAACGAAGAGCGGTCAAAGTAGTCTCGGAATGCAAAGACCTTGGACAAGGTATCTCCGGCGAGGATCACTTCCATGGCGTCGATCTGTCCGTCAAAGATGCCATTGATGTCGGAGCAGATCTTTACCATGGCATTGGCGACATCGGCGGCGGCAGTTGTGGACAGTTCCTGGGCAAGATCGGTGATTCTCTCCATGATGTCCTCATCGGTTCCATCCCCGAAAGTCGACGTCTCTGTAGAACGAAGCTGGTCGTGGATCCATTCTCGGTACTTTTGCATGTGAGGCACAGTTGTCTCAGCTCCGGCCAGTTGTCTGTTGGAGTACAGCAGGCAAAGACGAGTCAGCTCCTCAAGCTCTGGCGTGTATCGAGCTCGGTCGACATCAGGCTTCATGAGATCCGCGGCATCCAGAAAGTCCAAGTGAGGACCCCATTCATATCGAGTAGTGGCTTGGTCGGTTCGCCCTTCTCCAGCACTACCGTCCTCTAGAGCAGCGAGTCGTATTCCTGCCATTTTGAGGACTGTGTGTCCATCCGCGACTCCCTTTCCTTCGCCTGCAATTGACCCAAATCGGCTCATGGTGGCCGAAACGTCAAGGTTAACGTCTCCGACGGAACGGTAGATGACAAGCTTCTCAATGGTGGTGGGGACAGACATGACAGGCTTGGTTGTGAAGCCCTTGGTGGCTGCCACACTAAGCAACTGCAAGCAAGCATCGACGATGACGGGGTGAAGATGATAGTTAGCCTCATCGCCGACCTTGTTGTTGAGGACCTTGGCCGCTGCGATCTGCTGCAATGTGCCCGAGGTAATTTCTTCGAGGCGCTGGAACTGACGGCCATAGCAGAGGCCGGCCTTGTTCATTGTCTCATAGCACTTTCGTGAGCCCAATCTTCGGGGCAGAGGCCCTTGAGC
The DNA here is from genome assembly GCA_013363205.1 of Fusarium tuaranense. Taxonomy (NCBI): domain Eukaryota; kingdom Fungi; phylum Ascomycota; class Sordariomycetes; order Hypocreales; family Nectriaceae; genus Fusarium; species Fusarium tuaranense. The sequence goes on along the minus strand of JABEEN010000454.1, from coordinate 55,589 downwards.
CTCGCTATCATCCGGGCCTTCTGATACGGCCTTGACTTGACCGGTACAGTGCTTCGTCCAGGCGTGACCATTGTGCGAAGCAATGGTAAACTCCCACCAGGAGCTATCGAGCGAGTCCGTCAGACGATAAGGGCGAAAAGTCGTCATGACCTCGACAGGGTGTCCCTCGGTGAGCAGCAACGCTGCGTTGACAAGAACGTGGCGTAGAGCATAGGCTTCTTGGACACCTGTGGTTTGTCGGATTGCTTCGCCAACCATGGCAACGTAACCGGCAAAAGGGAAGACTGCGTTCTCCCCGATGATGTGGTCTCGGACCCAGGGGACATTATCCAAATGGAGGAGGTTACGCCATGTAGGCTCCATGTCGGTGCTCTCTGCCACCCGGAAACCAAGGAGATCTTGGTATGGATGCCCACGGTGACGCCACTCCTTGGAGATCCTTGACTCGTACCAGTAACTCTCCTCATGGTTCCAAGGATATCTGGGGAGGTCTGGCAGGCAGGCACCATCAGGTACAAGAGCCGCAAAGTCGACAGGGACGTTCTGAGAGAAGAGCTTCCCGACAGCTGTGAGGAACGACTCGACGCAGTTTTGTTTGCGGATCATGGCAGCAGCATAAGGCACTGTCATCGACTTGTCGGCTGCAATCTGTCGGAGCGGGCCTGAAAGAGCAGAATGAGGGCCGATCTCGAGGAAGAAGATGTTCTTGCCGATAGGATCTTCAAGAATGCTGGTGACTGCAGTAGAGAACATGACTGGAGACTCAAGGTTTGTCTGCCAGTACTTGGGTCCAAGAGCCGCCTTGGTATCGAGGAGTTTGCCAGTGACACTGCTGAAGAATGAACAGTTGGTTGGGGCGCGGCCGATAACCTTGTGTTCCTTCATTCGTGAGTTGTACTCGCCACCAATTTCGGCCATGTGGTATGAGTGATATGCCTTGTCGACCTTGAGCATTCTGGCGAGGGCATCAGGATAGGCCTTGTGAATTTCGGCGACAACTGCCTCGAGCTTGTCGGTGTCACCAGACAAGGTAACACTCTTGGGAGAGTTCTCGCAGGCTCTGACAACCCCGGGAACCAGGTAGGGCTCAACCTCATCCCAGCCCAGTCCGATGGCTGCCATTGCACCCTTTCTCTTTTGTTGAAGAGTGACGTCGCCTCTAAGCCATGCTGCAGTGATTGCTTCCTGGGCGGTCAGAGCACCAGCGGCATAAGCTGCAGCAATCTCACCACTGGAGTGGCCAACTACAGCTATGGGCTTGATGCCAATGGCGGCCAGGGCATCAATCATGGCCAGCTGGATAGCAGTGCAAGCGGGCTGAGAAAGCTGTGCAGTTTCCACCCGGCTGGACCTGGGAGGCTTCAGGAGTTCTTCCTCAAGTCCCCAATCCGGACCACCGCGGATAGATCGAAGGTGCTCATCAAGAGATCGGATGGTGGTCCTAAAGGTCTTGTTGGAGTACAGCATCTCCTTGGCCATCAGAGGCCATTGAGCTCCCTGACCAGTGAAGACCATGACGACACTAGGTGCCTGACCAATTCGAGAAGTGGGAGAGACGAGGCCAGCTCTCTCTCGTGAAGCGACCACAAAGGCTCGGTGCGTAAGATGCTGACGACGGTTGGCAAGAGTGTATGCCAGATCCCCAAGACTCTCGGGGTGACGACCAAGGAACTCCTTGTAACCTTCAGCCATTCTCTTGAGGGACTCTGCTGAGTTGGCCGAGTAGACAAGAAGTTGAGGTGTACGCGAAGCATTCTTTGTCTTGGTCTCAACATTGAAGCTCCGGGCAGAGTCAATGATGACGTGGGCGTTGGCACCTCCGATGCCAAAAGAGTTGACACTGGCTCTCTCGAATCGATCCTCAGGCCAAGGCGTAGGCTCAACAGGAACAGTCAACTTTCTTGACTCAAAGGGAATGTTTGGGTTTGGGGTGTTGAACTTGATGTTTGGTGGAATGACACGGTGCTGAAGAGCCATAACAACTTTGAGGAGCGAAGTGAGACCAGATGCTCCCTCTGAGTGGCCGAGATTTGGTTTGACTGAGCCAATGTGGACACCCTTGTCGCCAAAGACTCGTGCGACGGCGTTAGCCTCGATGGGATCACCGACAGGAGTGCCTGTTCCGTGGCACTCGACGAATCCTGTTTGCGAGACATCGAAGCCGGCATCTTTGTAAGCCTTCCTCATCATTGACTCGTGGCTCAATGTATTGGGGTGAGTCAAGCCTGGAGTCTTGCCATCGTGGTTTGTAGCAGTTGCCCGAATGACAGCTCGGATGGGGTTGTTATCTCTCAAGGCTGCCTCCAGAGGCTTGATGTAGATGGCCGTGATAGCCTCGCCACGACCATAACCGTCAGCATCAGCTGAGAAACTCTTGCAGGAGCCATCGGGAGAAAGGACGCCCTGCTCAGTCATGGCAGTGGTCATGTTGGGAGCCAGGATGAGGTTGGCTCCTCCAACAATGGCGGAAGAACAGTCGCCTCGCTGGATAGCGACACATGCTTCATGGAGACACACAAGAGCGGCCGAGCATCCGGTGCGGACCGTCATGCTAGCGGCCAGTTAGTATAGAACAGACAGGCAGAATAGGGTATACAAACCTGGGTCCATGAAGATCCATCTCGTACGAGATACGATTCGACAGGAGAAAGTCACCGTAACCTCCAACACGATGCATTCCCCACTGCTGAGGTTCCTTTGCCCACATCTCAATCCAATCTTCACCGAAGCTACCCATGTAGCAACCTACCAAACCCCCTCTGAGCTTTGTCTCACCTGCATCGTCAATAGCCTCCCGAACAACCTCTAGCATTTGCCTCTGGTGAGGATCGGCGCGTTCTGCCTCGGTCCGGCCAAGGTTGAAGAAGGATCCATCTAGGCTTCCCAAGTTGATGCTCTCGTCGAGGAAGTAGCCGTATTCGGACTTGACTGATCCAGGTTTGACGTGGGGAGAGTAGTAGGCATCGACATTGTATCGAGACTCGGGAACGCGTGTTCGAGCGTCTCCTTTAGCGACAAGAAACTCCCATAGTTGTTCAGGGGTGTGCAAGCCACCGGGAAGACGACAAGCCATTCCGCAGATGGCGATTTCAACTGGACCAGAGCCCTTGGCTGTATTTGCTCCGTTGACATGAGTTCCATTGGTAGAAGCACCATTGGTATGCACCCCGTTAGTGCCGTTTGTACCATTGACACCGTTGCCGTTGACTCCATTGCCATTGGTATGGCCATTGGCGCCATTTGTACCGTTGGCACCGTTTGTACCATTGGTGTATGTGCCATTTGGGGCAGTGATGTTCTGAGCGTCGGTGGTCATGATGTAGTAGTCAAGTTGTGGAGTGTATCGTATAGTAATAATTCCCCGCTCCTGTGAAGGAAGAATGAATTCTAGATTTGAAAGGTGTGTGATGAAGAAGTCTTAGAGAAGCTGCTTGGAGTCAACTTGGTGGGATTTGTTCTCAAGTCTCGAGGAAACCAGCAGCTTATAGCTTTCATTAGTATGCATCAAGGTCGACTAAACGAACAGAGTATATGTCTAGATCCATACACTGAGTCTGTATTCCTTCCTGGTAGAACGTAGAAACTCCTAAGAAACGGAATCCGCACACCGTTGCGTTTGTCGGAATCTTTCTCAACATCCTAGAGTAATCATGCGTGGTTCGACAAGACGGAGTGTCCGTGGCTTGGCCAACTTCAAGGTCGGGTTCCGCCCTCGCTTCGATGCATCAAAGGATTTTAGAAACATGACATTTGATACTATCTCGACAGCTGAAACAGGAAGGTAGACCTTTACGTTGGGATTAGAGGTGCTGGGCAAACGTGGAATAGCCATTGGACATGGTGTGGCCACCCCCCACGGTTTTGGCCCCCTGCGATGTGACCTAGCCCACTTAAGGAGGAACTTTAGCATTTCCCCTGCATTCCTCTGACCACCTGGTCGGCCACCGCCTGTTCTCTGCAAGATACTTGCTGCTTGGTTTTCTGCCCCTCGATGCAACACTTATCGGAACCCGTAGTAGGCCGATAAATCCGGAACCCGCACCCTGCAGATCGGATGAGTTGGCATTAAGCTTGCATGGATATGTTACCAAACATCAGAGCAGTGGCAGGAGAAAGTGAATTGAGTTTTGGTTGAATACCGGATCCCGGAAAAGATCTGAGACGGGAGTTGAGGGAGAACGCAGTCGTGCAACAACTTACTCCCAAGTCAAACCATAGACGGCGATAGGCCGATTTGAGAACGTCTGATGAGAAACAGATGGTAGAAGCCAGTCTCTTCTTGATTCAAACTCAAATACTGGTTGCATCGCTGCATGTTTCCATTAGAACAAGACCTTCACCTCACAGTTCTACCCAGTCTCCATTGATCTCTTCCAAACCCAACTCTCTTCGACATTCAGACCTCCAAGCCCCGCTAGACCTACAAATCCCTATAAACTTTACTACGTCAACTACCCAGTCAAAATGCCCAAGGTCGTCCCTCACATCAAGGAATACTTGCAGGCCCAAGAGCCTCAAGCTCCTCGCATGAAAGATGCACCAGTCTTTTACCGCAACCTCGAGGAAGCTCTTGATACCCGTCGAGTGGACCAGAACCTCATTGTGTTCCGTGACTTTAAAGAAGGCGTGGACTTTTCATCCAACGACTTCCTCTCTTTGGCAACCACTGGCCAACTGCGAGACGAGTTCTTTGAGGAACTTAACCGTCACCCCAACTTCCGTCTTGGAGCTACAAGCTCTCGGCTTCTGGACGGAAATAGCAGTTATATGGAGACCATTGAGAAGGAGATTGCCGAGTTCCACAACGCTGAAGATGCCATCATCGTCAACTCTGGCTATGAAGCGAACGGCGCCATCTACACTGCCATTCCTCGTCCAGGTGACGCGATAGTCTATGACGAGCTTAGTCACGCCAGCACGCACGACGGAATGAAGAACTCTGTGGCTCTCACCAGGGTTTCGTTCCGTCACAATGATATTGACTCTCTGGAGGAGACCCTCGTCTACATCCGAGACACTCAACCACTCATCCAAAAGGGTGAAAGATGTGTTCTCATCGCTGTCGAGTCCATCTATAGCATGGATGGCGACGTGTGTCCTCTCAAGGAGATGGTGGATGTTGCCAAGGAAGTCTTCCCCCTTGGCAACGCTCAGTTTGTCGTTGATGAGGCCCATGGTACTGGCGTTGTTGGACGACAGGGAGGAGGCCTTGTTCAAGAGCTTGGTCTCGAAAAGGAGATTGCAATTCGAATGCATACCTTTGGAAAGGCTCTGGCTTCTAATGGAGGTGAGTTATCGACGAACAATTGTGTTACTTGCCTTGCTAATACTTCGTCCAGCATGCATCTTGTCAAACTCGACCGTCAAGACCATGCTCATCAACTTTGCTCGTGGAATCATTTACACGACTGCTCCAAGCTTCCTTGTGTTGGCTGGTATTCGCGCTGGTTACAACCTGCTTAAGGCGGACATGACAGTGAAGGTAAGGAACTCACCCCAGCAACATCCCTGATGCAAAGGGCTGACGTTTACATGCACGTACCAGGCTCAAGAACGGGTCCAATACCTTGTCAAGCTCTTCTTCAAGACCATCCAGGCACACCCTGCCTACGAGCGGGCTGCAGAGACTGGAATTCTCCGTGTCCCACTTGCCGATGGGTATGAAACCAGGCCTTTTGTGACCCAAGTGGTACCCGTCTGGACGCGTCCTCACCAGAATCTCTTCCTGGTCTTCCATCTTCAGATGGCCAAGTATTGCGCGTACCCCATTGACTTCCCTGTCGTGCCCAAGGGTGCGCCGCGTGTCCGTTGTGTGTTCCACAACCACAATACCGATGCTGAGGTTGAGGGTCTGGCCCATACCCTGTACGAGTGGGCTCAGGAGATGCTTGATATTGAGGATGGAAAGGTGTCGTCCAAGATCCCAGTAGCGGCTCGTCAGGCCTTTACTTGGACTGCGGAAGGAGAGACTAATGGGAATGGCGTGAAGGCGTAGCTAGAAGAGGTATAGTTCTTCTGGCTAGATGATAGGATTGTCCTGTTGGCCGCGTGTTACGGGGGCCAGGGGTGTCCTAAAGGGCTTTATTGGCTTAACATTCATTTGTATCGAGAATTGATCGTTCGTTTACATGGCTGGGTACTGAACCCGGAAATTAGTAAATAGACGCGTGGATTTACTTAACTCACAAATCTTAATGTCTCAGGGACAAGGAACAGCAAGAGTAACAAGGATCATCCCGATTCCTGACAGCATGCAGAAGGTAACTTCGGTAGAAGGGAAAAATACCCTGTTGAAACGTGGACACAGGGGCATAGCAAATTAACCTTTATAGCCAGTTGCCTACGATAACCACCTTCACGTGGAGACAACAACCTTAGCCCTACGGACAACGGACTTCCACGGACAACCATCGGGTCCGAGCAAGATACCTTCCCCATCGAGAGTGGTGCTACGTAGCCCTGTCGGATCCAACGGGTGATCGGCCGAGCCGTCTTGGCGCTAAGTCTCGGTGTCCGGTTAAGGAGTAGATGGATGCACTCTGATGGGGCACCTTGGTAGATTGAATACTTCTGAACATGGGCCAAAGAGTGAACGATCTTTACGTTAATGAATCTGCAGAGGGTTCATGTCTCCAATCGAAGCGGCAGTGCTCTGCAATCAGGCACTCCGGCAATTGCCAAGTCGGACCTTATCTCGACCCAGGGACCTCCATGTACGATGCCACAAAGAGCAACAGATCTCACGACTAATTTCCAATGAAAGAAGGAGAAACCCAAACAAGCAGGTAGTACAGTGTCATGTCACTTTGAGCAAGATCGGCCTCTGACCGTATCAAACCAACCAACCAGCCCCTGTAAGGTGGCGCCATCCCGTCTGACATGAATCAACAAGCCTCATCTAACAAAAATCGGCTGAATTCATGCTAACCTTGCATTCACGAATCTCTTCCGGCACTCCTCAGGGGGCCAACCAGATGATTGCTTGACGAACCGTGGGGGAAACTAGGCAACCATTAAGATCTGGTAGGGACATCCAAGCAAGTGTTGCAGCGAAACCCTTGTAGTTGGTGTCTGCGCCATGATCAAGTTACATTCACCGAGAGGCGGTCTTACATGAACGACCACTGTCCAACTCCGGCTCCTGTCATAGATCTCCTGATCCATCCGACGGCATTATCTCCCCGCGCCACTCAGGTCGCGGAGTGCAACATGCGCTCTCTGGAGTGAGGTCTGCACAGACAAAAAGACCTTGTGGGCCAACATCAGCACAGGAAGGATGCAAATGTGCCGATGTATTTTAGCCAACGCGGCAATGAGACGTTTGATCCAACCTCTCTGGACACGACCAACAGCCACGGGGGAGCCGTTAGCTCGGGCCGAACCGCGCGCCTAGACCAGTAAGAGTATGTCTCATCACAGGGGTATTTGTTTAAGAAGTGGCCTTGAAATGTATCTCAGCCTTAAATAAGATGGGGCAAATATCAGCCCTAGTCGCTGGGAGTTCGTGTTGGTTCTCGCCGATCGATATGCATTCAGATACTACTTCGGAGTATTTCCAAACAGAGTCATAATGCCGTCTCACGGGAAGAGAAGTTGGGATGCATCTGAGGATACCGAGGCACGCATTCACCCTCTCGTATTTGCGTTTAGGTTTTGGTCCCACGTGTTGTGTTGATCTGGTTGCTAACAAGTGACGCAGAAGGGGGCCTCCAAAGACTACCCAGGTGTGTTGTGTGATGTCCTTCTACAACCTTACGGCAGAACTGACAGCTAACTTGTGTGCCTTTTTTGAATAGTATGCGATCAGTGCCGGTCACGGAAGATCCGATGCGGGAGAGAGCGGCCTCATTGTTCCAACTGCGTCCGTCTCGGTTTAGATTGTGAATGGCTGGGGCAGGGAAAGAAGCCTAACCAGACAACATGGCTGTAAGCATCTGATAGGTCCAGAACTTTTACTATATCTGAACCTCGAAACTCACTGTTGCCGATCTAGAAGCCACGCAGTAAACCGGCTCGGCGATCGACTCCAAAAGCTAGAAGATGCAGTCTCGGGCTTGCAAAGCTCTAAAGACGGCCAGGACCGTGAAACGACGCCCCCCGAAGTCCCCGGTTCGCCGACTACAATAACAAGCCCCTCTTGGGGCCGAAGCTGCGTTGTTCGAAACATTGGCGGCCGCGAACGATATTACGGATCCACATCCTTGGTTTCCGTGATGCAAGATATGGCGGCTATCCTACAAACCAACATATCTGAGATGGAGAATACACAGGCCAGATCGACTAGGGCAACGACTGCACGAGAAGAGATTCTTAGACTTGCAGAGCCGTATCACATGCATGCACATGTCTCTGACGGTTCTGTCCTGACGGGTCCTCCATTGGTCATCGTTGAGGCTATGATCGAGCCGTATTTCGAGATGGTAAATCCATATATGCCTCTGTGGACAAAGGAAGGCTTTCGTCGTCTCATAGAATCAGATTCGGAGTCTTCTAATCCTTCAGATAAGCGCGCTTTCGATGTGTGCGCCAACAACCTTGTGCTTTTGACGCTCCAGGCCAAATATCTTCATTCCAGGGCAGTTTTGAGCAGAGCCAGCGCAGGAGCTTCTGGAGCTTCTTCGATCGATATGGATCTCATAAGATCTTTCATCGCCAATGCGAAACGGGCGTTGGAGAATGTAGAGTTGCTGCTCCTCAACCCCAGTCTTTTGAGTTTGCAAGCTCTTTTATCTCTGGTACGTCCATCTTTTCTCCCGTACGCGCACCTTTGACGGGTTGATTCTAATAACAAATAGTGCTTAGTAGCGCAAACTTCCCTCTCGGAGGATGTTGCTGCGTTGGTATTCAGCTTTGCCGTCCATGTAGCCAAGTCCATCGGACTTCGCCACTGGACCTCGGCGAACTCTGCCGAAAGAACAAATACCGAGGAGTACCAGGAAAAACAACAAGTCATGTACTGCATGACATGCTTGAGCAGAGCCGTAGCCTGGTCTTCCGGTTTGTCCTTTGACTTGCCCAGTGTTGATCTCCTTGAGCGCAGCCTGTCAACCTCATCAACCACAAGCCATCTCGCCACTCGGGTCAGTCTTTTGCAGCTAGAAGAGCAGGTATATGGCGACCTATACTCCGATGAGGCTACCAATCAAGGCCCCAACGCCATCGGAAAGACAGCTCTCGGCCAGGGTCGAAAACTGGATGCCTGGGCAGAGAACCGCCCGGAGGAACTGAACGAAGGTCAATATTCGGGCACTCTGAGCGGTGAACTGCATCATGACCTTGCAGTTAGATACACCTCCATCCGGGCAATGGCCTCCTGGCCCATTTCAGAGGATGCATCAGGATCTCCCTCGATACTTGACGTTGCTCGGCTTTCTCTCCGACTATTCCAAAGGCTCTGGACAGCGACCTCAGAAAGAGGACACCATCTAGACCTGGCGCTGTGAGTATTTCAGTGGCACGTAGAACTTAGCACACTATTGCCTGCACTATTGCCGTTCCTCCTGTGGACTGACCACCGGACCAGACTCGTCGCGTCGTATCCTCCCGTGCCCTTCTTCGAGCTCTGTAGGCATGTCTTGACCAGTCAGCAGACTTCCAACGAAGACTGGGGGCTGCTACACTCGTTCGCTGTCATGGTTCGAACATTCGCAGAGTGGGCTGATGAAACCTCTTTCATAAAGAGACTGTCGAGATTTTGCGAGATTATGGTCCAGCTGATCAATGCAGATCGCGAAGAGAAGTCATCGACACGACCCGAAAGTCGGCCAACATCAGTTGGACAGGCCTACATACATACCCTGGAGCCAATTCCCGGAATCATGGCCCCGATAGTTCATCCATATGGAGGAGACTCGGTCGCATCTTCCTCTCGGAGCACTTCCACGCCCATCTCGGGGGCTGCTCAGCTGATGCATCCAACCTCGGATGCAGAGCCGGTCCCGCTTCCTGCAGTATCCGAATCGATCATTTCGTCTTCTCTGGATTCATTTGATGGTGTGTTTGGAGGAAGGCTGAGCTCGATTGGTGACTTGGAGGGATGGATCGTGGAACCTGGACCCCAAGGGGCGCCCTTACCCAACTCGATGTCAAATTTCATGTTTCAAGATAGCAGTGCTTTTTCGTTTGATAGAATCGATCTTGGTTGAATCATTTTTCGGGCGGATTTTGGGTTTTCAGTTGCAGCGGCATGATCTTGGTGCTTAGAGCTCTCGATAGACTTTGGATAAAGTTCTACATGACCGTATATCGTGAACACGGCTTTCGCGCCTTCTTATTATCTGCATAACTTCATGTGAAGCCTCGGCACACATCTACGTACGCGGACTTTGCTGGGATTGATTCTCCGCGGAAGCCGAGCGGGCGGAGGTATAAGGTGCGCAAGGTGGTGCGACAACTGAACACTGCTGACCACTTCCCACAGTCAGATGATACCCTAGATGGATGGATATTTAGAAGCAGGAGACAGTGCGCATACGAACTGGGCTGAACCATCACGCGAGTCAGACTCCAGGTACAAGGTCCCCCTGCTGCGGCTCTTGATGCCGCCCGCCCGGGCACCGGAACTCACCAGCCCTCTGATCCGGTTACACTTTTAGAGCTTAACTATGACCGTTGCAGCCCAATGATATGGTGAGATCGTGCAAACCTAGATGTGGGCGTCGAGTCAGGTGCCAAAGTTGGGGTGAGGCGCCCCTGAGCCACGGGACCCTTTTTTGAGGGATCGTGAAGGCCCTGTACCCCTGCGTGGGCCAGGGGGCTACGTGGCTGAATTTATATATCTCCAGACAATTCTATATCGATTCAAGTCAGTTGACCATTTGAGTTTGTTGTCGTTATTGACAATAACCTCATTTTTGCAACCCAACGAAACCCAGCAATCGGGTTTAGCTTTTCAGCCTCCTTGTCAAAGCAATTTAAGAATGGTCACGAGAACTTCAACAAGGTACATACTGCACAGTTGGTTTAGCGCTGCAGGGCAGGGCTGTACTGGAGAACAACAACCGTAGGATGGAAAATAGTTGACAACTGTCTTTGTCTCGGCACAAACATCATATCATGGACATCATTTTCCTCGGCTTCCGCTCGGTAATCTCCTGTTATCAATGGTCACACGTCATCAAAGAAATTTTTTTTACTTTTTTTCCAAGCTTTTCCTTGTCTAGAAAACAAAGACACAACGTCACCGGGCCCCATATTATTTGGATCCCCCCAAGCTTGCCTCCCTAGCCACCAAACAAACGGGGAACGTGCCAGCCAGGCGAGAAAAAAATCTCTGACCGCCTATGACCGAACTTATTCCGTGATTACTTTGCTGCCTAGAAAACAAGAACAAAACACCTGTCCTGTCGTCAACCGGTCTGCGGTGAGCGGTGAGTTCCTTGATCTTCACCTTTCTTTTCACCAACCACAACCACACATCACACACACATCACACAATGCCTTTCAAGCTCAACTCAGCAAACCTTTCTACAATCTCTTCACAGCAAGAGAACAAGACTGTGACAATTCCTACCTATGACAGAACTGCCGTCAAGGATGGAATTGTTCACGTCGGCGTTGGTGGCTTCCACAGAGCTCACCTTGCTGTCTATATCGACCATTTGATCCAAGAGCACAACCAGAATGAATGGGCCATCTGCGGTGTTGGTCTTCGACCCAATGACTCTGCCATGCGCGATGTCTTGGAGTCTCAGGATCATCTGTACACCGTCATTGAGCGGTCTGCCAAGGGTAGCGACGCCAAGGTCGTCGGTAGCATCAACAACTTCATTTTTGCGCCCGACAACCGTCAGGCCGTTATCGACAAGATGGCTCACCCAGACACACACATTGTGTCCCTAACTATTACTGAGAGTGGTTACTACTACAACGAAAACACCCACCAGCTTCAAGCCGACCATCCCGACATTCAGCACGATCTGAAGGAGGAGAACGCAAACGCCCCCATCAGCACCTTTGGCTTCCTCTACGCCGCTCTGGCCAAGCGTCACGAGCAGGGTCTGAAGCCCTTTACCGTTTTGTCTTGCGATAACATGCAGCACAATGGTACCATTACTCGCAACATGCTCAAGACCTTTGCTGGTCTGCGCAACCCAGACCTTGCCAAATGGATTGACGAGGAGGGAGCTTTCCCCAACTCTATGGTTGACCGTATCACCCCCGTCACCCACCAGAGCGACATCGACTCTCTGGCAGAGACTTTCGGCATTGAGGATGCTTGGCCCGTTGTTACCGAGCCTTTCATGCAGTGGGTTGTTGAGAACCACTTCTGCGATGGCCGTCCTCCCTTTGAGAAGGTCGGTGTCCAGGTTGTCCACGACACGCATGACGTCGAGCAGTTTGAGAAGCACAAGCTCCGTCTTCTCAACGCCAGCCACTCCGCTATGGCTTACCCCGGACAACTCGCTGGATTCCAGTACGTCCACGAGGTCATGGAGCACCCTCTTTACCGCAAGTTCATCTGGCAGATGATGCAGGAGGAGGTCAAGCCCCTTCTTCCCGAGATTCCCGGCGTCGACATTGACCAGTACTGCAACACCCTTATGGAGCGTTTCTCCAACCCCACTATCATGGACCGAATTCCCCGTCTTGCTCTTAACGCCTCGGGCAAGATTCCCCAATTCATTATGCCTTCCATCGCCGAGGAGATCTGGGCGAAGGGACCCCTCCGTCGTCTGTCCTTTGTCGTTGGCGCTTGGTTCCGCTACATCCACGGTGTAACCGACAAGGGCGAGAAGTTTGAGGTTGAGGACCCCATGCTCGAGCAACTGGAAGCCCTCGCCAAGGCCGGCGGAGACGGCCCCAAGGAGCTTCTCAGCATCAAGATGCTTTTCGGCGACAACTTGCGAGACGACGAGCGCTTTGTTAACGAGCTCACCACTGCCATGCAGCTCATCGCCAAGGATGGTGTCATGGCTACTATGCCCAAGTATGTTGATTAGATGGCATGGATAGATTGTATTACAGCCTTTTGATGATGTTATAATGAGTATGGATCTGATAGAATGCGGTCATGGAAAAGTTGAAAAAGTATAGATAGACGGACATGATCAGACTTTATCACGATTAGATAGATTTGCGCAATGAATGATGGATTATAATTCACGATGACTAGACGACTCGATCAGAAGTGAAGATGAGACAAGCGAATGCAACTCTAGCCTTGTTGTGAAGATCTGCAAATGTGTTTTTTGTTATGGTTGAAGCCCGGCTCCTGATGGGGTAACTGAGCCAGAAGATCGTGAAGATCTGCATGTTGGATCTCACATCACACTCTCGACAATGCCCTACTTTTGATGAAATGCATAGTAGATTAGCACTCTGTATATCCTCTTGTGCCCTTGATAAGAATGATAACCCGGAATCCACGCTTCGTAACTTTTCAAACTGTTCTGTGCTCCCTTTAAAGACTCGTCGCGACCAAAAGAACCAATGACAATTTCCCGGTTTTACTTTCCTCATTATCCATCATTGCAAATCATGAGACTCGACGTTAGGGAGTAGAAGATCAGACCTCCCATTCATACCGTTCAGATAAGGCTTGACCTCACTTAACAAGCAGACCTTGATATCAAAGTCTACCCCGACTGCCCCAAACAAAGAAACAAGATTCTTGGTCCCCATGGATATAATGTCGCTCTGAATGGACTTCAGGTTCGGAAATAGCCGAGTGTTTTGACCTTTCCAGCCTGCCAAGGTTAGGAGTGCTTCTTCGAGACAACTTGTCCAACGTGAATCATTCCTTGCCGAGAGCGAAACCGTCGAACCAGGAAGAAGGCGCATTAATACCTGATGGTCAACCTCATGCTCCTTGGCGATAGGAACATGACCAAAAAGTACCGTGGAGTTGAGAAACACGTGCTCCAAGACAGAAAAGTGCTTCAGATCAAGATCGTCTGGGATCTTGTTCATCTCAAAGCCTCTATTCGCAAGGTCAAGATGCAACACTTTGAGAGAATCCTTGTGTCTTTCGAGATGCTCAATGGCCTCTGAGAATTGGAAATGATCTGAAGAATGACCTGTCCCAAATGGGTTGAAAGACCCAGGGTCGAGCTTTGCTTCAAACTCAAAGACTTCCAAATTCCCTGTGCAGGCACCCAGCAGCTCCTGCAGACTCTTGGCCGACACCAAGCAATCTGTGACTCTAAGAGTCTTCAGCCTGGGCATCTCCGGAATTGGAGAACCACGAAAAGAGTGTTGGTGGAGGTTCAGTGTTTCCAGACTGGAAGCCAGTTGAATGATCGGATTTCCGCCAATTGCAAGGTCCAGTGTCTTCAGAGGCAGACTTGAGACCCCAAGTGCCGGAAGTGCAGAGTGTGGCAGTCCATGAGTTGGCCATCTGTAGTTTCCTTGTAGGCTGATATAGTCGAGGTTCGGCATCAGGGCGATCAGCATGGCCACCAGCTCGGCGTTCATCCAACGCCGAGCAGGCTCGGAGCCCTCGCGGAAAGCATTATGTAGATTCCGGACTTGCGTTTCATCCAGGCTACCATTCCCATCCAGATGAGAGTCGAGGAACACTTCATAAGTGTCAGGCCAGTCGCACTTCTCATGGGTGGATACATTCGAGATCCGCTGTCTCCACGCAGCGGGTAAATCGATATCAAGAGCACGAGCCGCCTCCAGAATGATAGTTCGATTCTCTTCCTGACAACTCGTCTCAAACAGCGAAGTAGAAACGTAGCAGACTCTCACAGAGTGAGCAAGGTCAGGTCTCTGCGTCAAGCATCTCATAAAAGACGCAAGTCGGCCTTGCCAAGTATACAACTTGGAAACCCAAGAGTCACCGTGGCCAAGTGCAAACTCATGATACAAGACGGACTGCGCAATATCCCTGATACGTCTTGATACCAGTGAAGCCGAGTAGAGTGTATGTCGGTCAAGGGAATACCATGATTTGATATCCCCTCTTTGTCTCGTACGATGAGGCTTGTGGCGAAGAGGTCGGCTGTCCCAGGACTGATTGTACTCGTCTTGACAGTGTAAACAAAAATATCCAAAAATCTGCAATAAGATCTCGTTTGGGATATTCGATATCAGATCAGTAGCCATGATTTTGACTGCTCATTTGAGATGCAAAATTGAAAATGGAACGAGACACCGGATAGAAGGAAGCCCGACAATATGTGGTGTTTCGATGGGCTGTTCAGCCACGTGACAAGAGGTGCATGATGCAGCTACAATTCGTGATCTTAATGGCTCTTTGACGATTATTGCTTTTTGTTGTGTATGGCCGGCCCGGGAACATGCATGGTGGTGTTGCTAGGTGAGCTTTCCGGACCGGATAGACAGCCGGACTGACGGACTTCCAGAGGCGCTGATGGACAGGAGTTGGTTGAGACGTTGCATCTCATGCCTATACCTCTTATGCGTTAAGGAGACTTGGGAATTCGAAGGATTTGATCCTGGGACTAGTTTTAGTGATGTTCGATCAGATGCACCATATCCACCAGTCTTGGCTGGCATACACCGCTGACAGGCAATGCCCTATGGGTCGTAAGGTTAGTAAGTTCCCCGCGTATCAGGCGTCTTACATCCTAACAGTCGACAACATGATCATTTGGCGCATATTGGTTCATCGAAAGCAAACGCGTCGAGTTGTGGCATTTTCCCTGTTGTGGAGGAAGAAGGTTGGTCAAACAAAGCCTAATTCGGGAAACCTCTGGTTGTTAAGTCCGAGGAAAAATCACAATTAATGAGATTTGACCAGATTCCAGGAAATATCAAGCAGTTTATGCGTTTGCATCTCGTTGAAGTTAGGAGTTGAAGTCAATGAGTTTTGCCTAAATCTATGTCAGTCACTGATTAACCGTCGGGACTAGGTTAGGAACACCAACCACTACGAGACCACGCATTACCATAGGTAGGTAAGAGGATGCAAGAAGTCAGTTATCACACTAGTATTTCTTCAAGAAAGTATCAGGGGCAAATTAGAGAAAAATGATTGATGTAAATTGACTAGTATCTGAATCATATTTTTGATGGGTACGCGTGAGCGAGTGAGGAGACCCGTTTAAACTTGACCAGGCGAGTTCCTCCTCTTTTATATAGCTCCGTCGACTTAGGCGATGAGGGCATCCTCACCGGGAAGGATGGTGCCGTTGGTGACAGCAGCAGCGTGAGTGCGGGCGAGCCAGCCCCAGACAGGGTAGTACTTGTCGAGCCAGGGGATGAGCTCCTTGGAACCAGGAGTGTTACGCCAGTCGCGCATGAGATCGCAGACGATGGAGAAGAGACTGACGGTCTGAACACCGGCGCGGGCCATGCGGTCGTTGGAGATGTCTCGGACGAGGGCAGAGTTGGTACCGGAAGCCTCGACGTTGGCCCAGACGGAGTAACCCTCCTCGCGGAGAGAGAGAGCCAGGAAGGTGGTGCAGACATCGGTGGTGATACCGGCCATGATGATCTGGCTCTTGTTGGCAGCGCGAACGGCGTCGCGGAACTCAGAGTTGTCCCAGGCGTTGACCTCACCCTGGCGCTGGATGAGGGGAGCCTTGGGGTACTTCTGAATGATCTCGCGCATGAGAGGACCGTTGGGACCTGGTGATTGGTTAGTACAAGGTTTGAACTATTTAATTCAGAGACGGAAACTTACCCTGGTCGGCAGAGGTGGTCAGGATGACGGGAAGGTCAAAGACCTCACCAAGAGCCGCGTGGGCGAGGGCCTGGTCGCGGTAGAGGGTAGGGTCAAAGTCCCGGGCGATCTGGTAAAGACCCTCCTGGATGTCGACAACGAGAAGGAGCTGTGATGTGTAAGTAAGAGTCATCTGTAGATCTCGGAGTAGAAACTTACAGCATCGTTCTTGTCAAGACGCTCGTACTTGAACGAGTTCAGGGCAACCTTGTTGGCAAGGGCAGCAGTAGCCATCAGGCCAACGCTGAGGAAAGAGGGAACCTTCATCTTGAAAAGTTGAAGAATTGAAGAAGACTTGAAAGTGTTTCTCTTTGAAGATGCTGAAACTCCTTGATGGGTTGTCTGAGCCTGGAGAAAAACAACTCTGAACTTGGGAAGTCGTCGAGGTTTATATACTTGATGTCTAGACAACTGTCGGCCGCGATGCTTTCAAGGTTCAGCACATTCTTTTGCCCAACCTCGTCAATGTACTAACCGACATTGAAGCCCCTCGAGTCAAGTCGTGGACAAAATCCACAGCTTGCTGCACGAGCGGGAATCACGCCCGACTGACCAAGTGGGACGGGGGTCGGCCGCATATTGAGAAGCATTCACATGCCTACGCACACATAAACAAAAGGCTTGAAGGTTAATCGGTAAACGGCACGTAAACATGACAATTCACAAACGGCAAATGCCGCCCCCCTCCTCGGCTAGATCTCAACGTGCATCACGGGTAGGGCCAGTCTCTGCATGAACATGGATGAGTTGGGTGAATATTGTAATGTCTATGTAAGCCTATCCTTGGGTTTGTCATCATGCAACCCTCTCGACTCAGCGAAATCAATCCCCACTTGGACCGCTCGCCCCTCACCTTCAGTCAGCATCTATCAACAGCTTGCTCAGCCGTTGGATACCCTGGTCTCGGTACTACTGCAAGGGTCGTTTTTTACCGGTAGGGTAGGGGAGATTAGCCTCGTGGCTATGTCCAACGGCCGTTATCTGCCAATGCATCCATCTACCAAACAACTGGCAGTCTCACGATACCAACATCCTTGTGTCTAGGCGTGCACTCAATCTCATCAAGAGGGATCGACACTTTCAAGTCTGGCAGGGTAGAGAACAAGGTTTCTAAAGGCGTAGTTAGTAACCTTTCAAACGTTGATGCTAGTTCTCAACGTTTTTTATGCATACCGAAAACGGTCTCTAGCTCGGCCTTGGCTAGCAACTCTGCGATGCAACGATGTGGGCCAAATCCAAACCCGAGCCCATCGCGAGAGTCGAAATCACGATGCATGTCGAATACGTCGGGGTTGGGGAATACGTCCTCATCCCGATTGGCGGATTGGTTTGAGGCAATGATACCCTCTCCAGCACGTATGAGCTATTATCTCGTCAACAATCTGCCCCCTCTTCGCCTATGCAATTCGTGACGCATCCTCTCATAATACTTACTTGTCCACCCAGCTCCATATCTTCCTTGGCCACTCTCTTCATGGCCATGGAGGAACCGGTGTGGTAGCGGCATAGTTCCTCCACAAAGCCAGGGACAAGGGTCGAGTCTGCTTTCAGCTCTTCGAGTTGACTGGGGTTCTGCATCAGCGTGACGACGCCCTGCAGGTATCGTAATCAGCACAAAGCACGCCTTAATAGAATATCTGAAACGGGTCTAAAAGTTTCTTACTAGAGCAATCATGTTGACCATGGTAGCATTTCCCGCAACAAGTAGGAGGAAGGCGATCTGCACGGCGTCGGACTTTTCGATGTGTCCGGGTACGAGTTGCTCGGCTACTAGGCGGCCGATGAGGTCGTCCTTGGGCTCTTGGAGGCGTTGGTCAACAAGTTTTGCGAGATACTTGAGCAACTGCCTATTATGTGTTAGCTTGATTGATGAATTGAGGCGTTGTTCCTTATCGTACTGATTGGCGGCCGCCGCCTCTTGAGCAGTACCACTGCCGTTGCTGCGGATGGCGTTCTGCTCAGTGAGGTATTCCAAATCCTCAAACGGAACTCCCAGGATAGTATAGATAATCTTCGAACAGTTAGTAGCTGCGCTACATTTGGGTAATGACTTAAGGATTCACTCACGTAAGAAGGAACAGGAAGGGCAAACTTCTCGACCAAGTCGACGGGCTCCTCACATCCATCAGCCACCATATCTTTCAAAAGACCTTCAACAGTCTCTTTGATATATGGTCTTAAACTCTCCACGTGATCCTCTGTAAAGAAGGGTTCCACCATGGTTCTATACATGCCAATGAGTAATGCTTGATGTCATTGTTGGGGGCCGTCTTACCTCTGGTTCATGTGTGCGGGAGCATCCATGTCAACAAACGTGGGCTTATTCTTGGCTGCAGCCTTACCACCGGCACTCAGCTCGGGGAAACCAAATCTGGTTCTCTCCTGCATCTCATTAGAAACGCTCATAAGTGACTAAAGTGCTGCTTCGTACCTTGGAGAGTCTCTCATCTGTAGCTACCCTGCATACATCTTCATGTTTGACGACCAGCCACGCCAAGCTCCCATCAAAGAGTTCCACCTGGGAGATTGGTTCATTGGCTCGGAGTCTAGCAAATTCTGCAGGGGGTTCAAATGCCGAGGCCCGCTCAAAGGGGAATCGGGGGATGGTGATGGTCTCGTCTTCAGTAGCGTGCATGGTGTTTTATCGTGATGCGTCTTGATTAGATGCAGTTGATGATGAAAAAAATGATATCGATAATTGGCATCTTGAACTTTTATACATCTTTCTTTTTACTCTTCATCGTGAATCTCATTCTCGGTATTCCGACTTGTGCGAAATCGACCCATCACACGTTCGCTCATCGGAAGGCCGAAGTGTCCGAGCAGTAAGAGGCGAGAATGGGATGATGTGAGCCGTGAGAGACGTGACCAGGTTATCGACGAATCAAAAGTATTATGTGCACGGTACAACAGGGGCGATATTCACGAGTGGTTCAATAAAAGGCGGAATGCTGACCATTTTTCTCGTGACGAGTCGAGATCTCCGCGGAAACACCATATTCCCTTCACGAAGCCGCATGAATGATTACACACGTTTTTCAACCAAAACGGAGACTCGAAAATGCACTGGACCTATCCAAATATCCACTATCCTTACAAATCATAGATTTCACGGTGTTTTTGCTAAGATGATCCGAGACTTGAATGATTCCAAAGCCATGGTGAGCTCACTCCGAGTCTGTCCGACATGCCACATCTGGGTGCCGATTAGAGATTCAGATGGTAAAGTCACAGTCGCAGAGAATGCCGAGATGTTCTAGGGTCTGAAAATAGCTGATGTGTTTTGGCCTGATGCCAAGGCTTTCATCGACTGTTGGGTGCGGCTGAAACACGAGAAGACATGAAAAAGGGCCGTTTTGATCTTATCAATCTAGAGGCGGTAAGAATATGGGTTTTCACGTGAAAATTTGTTCCTGGATCTCACTAATGAGTGAAAATCGTTCATTTTGACGTCGTTTTTGATGTGGTGTGACGAAGTGAGGCTTCACATGACTCGAGAAAGGACTCACGATATGGTGGCATGAGACGGGACTCACAATCTCATATAAAAAGTAAGCTTATTTAGGCAAGATGCCAATTCTAATGATTTGCGATCGATTTCCTATTCCGGTAGCTCGTGTGGAAGATGACTGGTTATATACCTTGTAAGATATCATCACTCAGTAAGCCTAGCCAAGACTTCACTTCTGTAACGACATTTGTCCATTCATGCATATCTTCTACCCTATATTAAGGCGCTCATTCATTCGGCTTTAATATTTCTAGGAGCTTGTAACTTTACTCTCATCGCTGTAGTAAATGATGTGCTTGAGGATGTAAAGTGTCACGAGATAAGGGTCGCTGTCAGAGGGACTTGGTGAAGCATCAAAAGCGCGCATGCGGTCCCTAGTCGCAAGCTTCATGACAGAGTAAAAGCTGGGTCAAGCAGCAGCAAACAGAGTAAAGAAACCTCAAGAATTCCACATCCATGTGCCACGCTGCCCATGTCGCGTCAAGCCCCACAACGCGTCGTGTCTTCACGCGTCATTGAGGCTCAGCGGGAAGTGACACTCAACGAGCCGATTCACTAGGACCCGAAAGACGATACTCAGGGAAATCACATGGCCAAGTAAACTCAATCGGTGATAGTGGCCTGTCACTCTCAATGATTCGCATCAAAGGAGACGGATTTGCGGAGAGGCGCTACCTTTTCGGCACCGCTCCGCAATCGAAACACCCCAGACTAGACATCTCCACGTGGATTAAACGTGAATCCGCATAGAAACTCCATCATGAGACTCGTCAACCCTTGAATCCTCCGTCATCAGTTGGCCCAGCTCCCGAGTCGGCTCCGCCGCGGTCGGAACCGCAAGTGCGGGGGGATTGAGAAAAGAGGCGGGGGGAATATCGAGGCTAGAAGCGCGGGGAGAGGATCCGCTTTGTAGTTTTGGTTGGGTTTGTCAAACGCGGGGGAACAATGGCTGAGTGATGCGTCCAATAGCGTAGGAGTTGATGTTTCTCTTTGCCGATCATTGAGGAGGGGACAGCCAACGAGTGCCGAGCCGATTGACGGCTAGATTCTGTATGTTTCACAACAGAAATTTGTCTAGGTACTTAAGGTCGTGGTCGTGGCCTTGAAGTTTGGAACTAGCATCAACCTTCTCTCCTCTTCTACTCTCAGATACCCAACCTTTCTCTACCACTTCACACACACACACATACTTCACAATGGCTGCAGCTGCTATTGATGTCCCTTCTTACATGAGGACCGTGCCTGGTTCCATTAACATTCCCGTCGCAAAGTTCCCCGCCCCCTCCAAGACACCCGCTAGCTCCGATCCTCAAGAAGTGGCCACAGCTTTGGTTGAGAGCATCAACAAGGCTGTCCAGAAGCACGACTACCCCGCTTTGGCCAGATTATTCACTGATGATGGCTACTGGAGAGATCACCTTGCTCTGTCTTGGGTATTCCGAACTGTCCAAGGCCCTAGCGCCATTTTGGACTTTTTGAAGAGCGCCGCTGGGTCCAAGGACGGTTTCCGATTGAAGAGCATCTCCATCGACGATAGCTCTGCAACCCGATCCCCCAAGACTGTCCCCATCGATGGAGATGCCACCGTTTTTGGTGTTCAGTTTTTCTTCACGGTTGAGACCGCTCTAGGTATCGGCCAAGGTCTTGCGCGCGCTGTTGAGCACAATGGAGAGTGGAAGCTATTCACCCTCTACACCCGCCTTCAAGACTTTAAGGGATATGAGGAGGCTATCAACGAGCATAGACCCAAGGGTGTCGAGCATGGTGGTAAGCCTGGTCGCAAGAATTGGGCCCAGCGAAGGGCTGCGGCTGCCAACTTTGAGGATGGAAGTGAGCCTGCTGTGCTGATCATTGGTGAGTGCAATCACATGCTTCTAGCTAAATACACCATACTGACATTTCTTTAGGTGCTGGCCAAGCCGGTCTGACCGCCGCTGCCCGACTTAAGATGCTGGGCATCGAGGCCATTGCCATTGACCAAAACGACCGTGTCGGCGACAACTGGAGGAAGCGCTACCACCAGCTCGTTCTCCACGACCCCGTCTGGTATGACCACATGCCTTACCTCAAGTTCCCACCCCAGTGGCCCATCTTCACCCCCAAGGACAAGCTCGCCCAATTCTTTGAGGCCTACGCAACACTGCTCGAGCTCAACGTCTGGACTAGAACCTCCATTGTCGACACCAAGTGGGATGACACAACCAAGTCTTGGACTGTTTCTGTTGAGCGCAAGAAGGAGGATGGTTCTGTTGAGAAGCGAACTTTCCACCCTCGTCACATCATCCAGGCTACCGGTCACTCCGGAAAGAAGAACATGCCCGCCATGAAGGGCATTGAGAACTTCAAGGGTGATCGTCTATGCCACTCTTCCGAATTCCCCGGTGCTCAGGAGAACAGCAAGGGCAAGAAGGCCATCGTTGTTGGATCTTGCAACTCGGGACACGACATCGCTCAAGATTACCTCGAGAAGGGCTATGATATCACCATCGTCCAGCGATCCAGCACCCACGTCGTCTCCTCCAAGGCCATCACTGACATCGCTCTGAAGGGTATCTACTCTGAAGACGGACCTGAGGTTGATGACGCCGACCTTCTTATCCACGGTCTGCCCACCCCCGTTCTCAAGGCCATCCAGGTCACCGTCTGCGAGAAGCAGGCCGAGCACGACAAGGAACTGCTCGATGGTCTCGACAGGGCTGGCTTCAAGGTTGACCGCGGCCCCGATGGCGCCGGTCTCTTCTTCAAGTACTTCCAGCGCGGCGGTGGCTACTACATCGACGTCGGCGCCTCCAAGTTGATCGCTGAGGGCAAGATCAAAGTCAAGCACGGCCAAGAGATCGACACCGTCCTCCCCCACGGCCTTCGCTTCGCCGACGGCACCGAGCTCGAGGCCGACGAGATCATCTTTGCCACTGGCTACCAGAACATGCGCACCCAAACTCGGGTCATGTTTGGCGACGAGATCGCCGATCAGGTCGGTGACGTCTGGGGCTTCAACAACGAGGGAGAGATGAGGACCATGTGGCAGAAGAGTGGTCACCCTGGTTTCTGGTTCCATGGTGGTAACTTGGCTATCTGCCGGTACTACTCGAAGCTGTTGGCACTTCAGATTAAGGGTCTTGAGGAGGGTCTTTATGAGTACAATGATTTGTAAATTGTTCGATGAAAGAAGCGAATGTTTTGGTTCGGTGTTTTTAGTATTGGAAATATGTCTGAATTGAGATTATCTATTAACACTACATGACCCAATGCCTTTGTGACCCAATCTATTTATGACAATACTCCAAGGAGGTGGAGGTTGAAACTGTAGGGCCCGAAGAAACCAAACTACCTAGTCAAGGCCACACTAGAAATTGGTCCCCTAAATTCAACAATCATCCACCTCAGCAGGATATGCGGCTAGAATCTGATGACTATTAAGATTAAATATTGCAAGATATTAAACCATTTTTTTATTATAATTAAAGCCTTAACCTTCATCAGATACCTAACCAAGCTAGCAGTCCGGTGACTCCATTCTAGCCCTTGCTTGTCCCTTTCCGAACCGGAGCTTCTAGATCCTCCGGGGGTCTCGGGATCGCAAAGATGGAAACTTGTTCTAGATGCCTAGCCACGTGTGCCTTGAATGCCTCGACTGTTACGTGTCGCGAACTATATTGAGATTCGCTTGCACCTCTTTCTGGCGGATGTGACAACCGTTGGTCAATCCAGTCATAACAAAACGGACATTCTGCTTCCCGCAAATAGAGAGGAGGCTGGCCACACACATGCTCCAAGGCATCTAACTGAGAATCATCGAAATTACCATGGTGGGTGAGGAGATGCTCTCGGAATTCCTGTCTGGGGACAGGGGAGGCCGCAGGACACAAAAAACAGACGAATTGAAGGTGATGTCGCTCAATCTCATGCTTGAACCAGGAGTCGCGGTCCGGGAACATTAACTCGCCACATTCTTCTCCGACGGTGCAGACATATGCTTTCAAGTCACTGAAGGCATGGCGTTGCCAGGTATTGTTGTCGTTCATGGTCTGATGCGAGTAACATATCGGGCACTCGAATTCCGTCTTGCCATTTTGCAAAGACTTCAGACGTGGGAGGGAGGGCCCTAACTTCTTTCTAGGGATAGTTGAAGTTGGTGTGGCGGAAACATTGTCGTCTTCCGTCTGTATCGGCGCGGGGTCACTTTGCTCCTGCGTCATGTCTGGCTTGGGTTTCTCTGGATGATCTCGACAGCATCGAATGAATTGGCGTCGCTTGATATTGGCTTGGCCTAAGCGAACTACAATCCAGCTATACTGTGAGCCAGGGACATGAGCGAAAGTGTTGAGCTTGGGGAACCTCGTGCTCAGGTAGTCCATGTCGAACTGGACCATGAAAGGGTGCCCCCGTGCTCGTATTGCGCGTTGGAAGCGGTCTTCGGACGATGCTTTCCTTACCAGGACCGAAACTCTGAAGAGTGATTTCATGTGATTCGAGATGACGTCTAGTAGCATCTCAGCCTCGGTGTCAGGCTTTCGGATTGCATCATCTCTAGACGGGCTGGTCTCGGCATCTGCCAAGTCTCCCCAGTCTTCTTTAAGGTTCCTATCGGGCTTTTCTCCTGTAGTAATTGTTTGTACTGTGATAGAATAACTCTAGTTAGCTTGCTCTCAGGTAGCCTTTGATCTGGCGTTGGGGCCTTACAGTCGCGGCTGTCTGCTGATAATCGGCACAGGATGTTCGAGATGTACTTTTTGATATGAGGTGCATGTCTGAGGCGGTACTCGAGTGATAGATCTGAGCTGGGTTTATGTCCAGCACCAAGACTCCCAGTCCAAATCAGAAACTGAGATAGTATATCCCCTACCGCTTCTTGCGAGACTTGTGGATGATTTGGCAATGAATTCCCGATGCCTGCCAGGGTCTCCCTTATGTGAGACACGACCTCTGAGATGTCTTCCAATGTCTCCATGATTGGAAGCTGAGGGACAATTATGGGAATATTATTTTTGAGGTACTGTTGCTGGTTCTGTGGGGTGAAAGGCAGTGAAAACGTGCTACCCATATCCTGGTGAGTGGGAATCTCAAATTTGCGATGGATGTGGCACTTGGGAGGTGTGGCATTGTCATCAATTGTCCCCCGCAATAGTTAGGTATGGAGGTTGGTGCCCAACCCAGTCCACAGCCTGGTGACTGCGTTGGAACATACCCATCACCACATAGCTTCTCGCACCATGATACCTGAGCCAAGTAGGTCTTGGAAACGCTAAACTACAACGCCCTTCCTTGTCGATCGAAACACATCCATCAGAGTTATTGGTTACTCTTTCCATCCTTTGCCAATGTCCGGATTTGAGATTGCGGGAATCGTTCTCGGAGGTGTTCCCCTCCTTCTCGAGGCCTTCAAGAGCTGGGAGGAAATCGGCAAGAGATGGAAGCTATGGACCCACATCAAGAAAGAGTTCGACAGTTATCGTACTGATATTGAATTTTATGATGTCGTACTTACTGACACTCTTCGCGAGTTGCTCTTCCCTATCCTCCAAGACGAGGGAAAGGTGAACGAGCTTTTGGCCAACCACGAGAACAAATGCCAATCGTTCTCGGCGCTCGAGCATAGCCTCAAAGATCGGCTAAGGGGGCGATACGAGATCTATCGAGCGACTGTCAAGAGCTTGTGTAATGCCATCGAAGACTTTCGAGAGGAATTGAACATGGATATCAGATCACTCACGAACAAGGATTCCATGAGTCGATGGGTGAGCACTTTGCAGTTATCTGCAGTATTCGCCCGATTATCTATTACTAAGAAAGCTACAGGAAGCAGCACAGAATCTGCTGAGGCGGATAACAAGCAAAGAAGAACGAGAATACCAGTGGTGCAGATGGAAGTTTGCAAATGGCGAGGCACGACGCAGAAGGCTCATGGGTCTTATCGAAACTTATTTCACCAGACTCAATCAACTCCTGGAATCCAGCGAGAAAGAAGCCGCAATGATCCAGGAGTATGCTTTGGCTCAGGTGACTCGGGCAATTGACAACGCGAGTCTGAATTTCTGGAGGCGAGCGACTGCGTTGTTCGACGCACTGGCAGGTTCTTGGAATTGTACCTGCGTCAACGAACATTGTGCAAAGTTGATTCTGGAACACCGAGGAGCTAATAACTCTGACCTTGCAATAATGTTCACCAAGAAGCGGGAAGCTGATCTGGATGTAGTTGAGACAAGGATCACCAGCCAGAACCGCGATGCACAGCGAGCAACGAAACGTCCGCAACTAACTAAGCCTAGGCATCAGGAGGAAATGCCCATTAGAGCGGATTTCAGAACTACTAGGTCCGCAAGAACATCGGTGCAGGTGGTCCCGTAAGTACAGCCTATGACTTCCTTGAACTACAATCACGCCTAACTAGAAAATCCATAGCCCCTGTCCTGAAATACAAATGGAAGACGCCTCCGCGACATTGGAAGTCGACAATCCAAGACCACCAATATCTTGTTTATGCTCCTCGCTCGGGCACTCTACAGAGGCAGGCAACGAAGCCTTCTGCGGATATCTATGCGATGGTGGTGGTCGATACTTTGACATATATACCACCTCACAGTCAATTTCGGACTCTTTACCTACCGTGCCAGTCAACTTTATCCTACAAGATAGTACAGTGCGGCAACGATACTCCCTTGCATTCACCATCGCATCTTCAGTCTTGCAGCTTCTCGAATCTCCCTGGCTCCCAAACTTCCACAGCAGATCCGAGATCCTCTTCTTCTTGAGATCAAAGTCTGCTTTACCCACATGCCCACACATCAGCCGAGGGTTCGGCTCACGTGAACAAGACAGAATATGCGTTTCGGACTCGCTTGTACTGCTGGGCATTGTTCTCCTGGAACTATTTTTTGGTGAGCCCATCAGCTCAAAGGACTTTCGGAAGAAATTTCCGCCTGGTGACAAGAGGCAGGAGCTGCTATTTGATCAGGCTGTGGGAATCCAGTGGTTGGATGAGTTGAAGGATAATGCAGCGCCTCTAGAGTATAAGGACGCTGTCAAGTGGTGTTTGATGGAACATAAGCCACTCTCTGAGGAGCCTGAGGCGTGGAGAAGGGAGATGGCGATTCGGGTGGTACAGAACCTGGAGAAGTGCGAGGATTGGCTGAATAGGGGGTAATAGCTAGGAGATCAGTGAAAGAAGTAATAGACTAATGAGATAATAACAAGTGATAGAAAAAAGCACCCTTAACTGAAGGGGTGTCCTATGCTTTTTGGCTTAGTGGTGACTTTAAAATATGACCAACGCCTTGCCCTTCTCCGAATCTCTCCTCCTTCTGTTCATTCAATTCTTCCTGCGGCGGCTGTAGGTTTCGCCCATACAGCATCGCCCTGACAATCAAGGCCACCTATCTCCCGACATCAGCAAGCACAGCACAAGCAGTCTCCGCCTACTGGCCGTAACTTTGCGCCAACATCCCACAGGCCGCAAGATACCCCTGCCTCAGCAACCCACCGAGGTAGTCATCGCCGTTACCGCACGTCGGCAGTTGGAATACACTTATGGGTATCTCGTAATGCCGGAGAAAAACGTTCCAAGCCTCTTGGAGGCGCGCCAAGCGACCAGTGATGCTCGCTAATGCCGGCCTGACAGTCTGGACCTTCTACGTAGTATTCATGACAACATTCTCAGCTCTCAAAAGATACAGTGGCGTCCATGGACTGAATGCCAAGGACCCCTGGTGCATTAGGTTGACAATCTCCATCGACCAATCGCTTCCAATTACGGTGGTGGCCGAGTATTGTAGTGCCGAATTGCTGACAGCCTTGAGCGAGTGAGTAGGGCTGGACTAACCCCGAGTAAGCACTGTGGCATCTCCCCCTGTCTCAGAAACTCCTTAGGGTCGTACAAAACTTGGATTCCGGGATTCGGATAATGGAGAGCATCGGGCTTGACATCCGAACCTGCCATTCACTCCGTAGCGAAGCAGAAGTAGCTTTACAGGCAGGGGGGTTGAAATGAGCGCCCATCTGCATGTCTTTTCAGCTTCGGACAGGGGTTAACCAAATACTGGGCTCTGGGTTGGCCAAAGTGCAGACGCGGCTTTCAGCTTGTCAGTAGTCAGACGTGGGCTGCATGTATTATTGGTTGTTGGCATGCAGTTTGTGGCCTCGTTATCACTAGACTCCTCGCCAATGCCGCTCAAGTGGACATCCCCTCATTTTTCATCAAGGGTCATTTCTCGTTCCCTCTTCCCTCGCAAGTGTCAGATGCAGAGCCGCATGTTCCCACTTGGTGCTAGATAAATCGATGGCCGAGTAATCCAAGCTGAGTGTCTTGGGCTGGCCGCAAGCAAAGCACCCTCTTTGCGATTTCAAGTTAGCATGGCTACCTCCAAAGATTCACCTGCTCATTTTTATACTTCTGTTCCTCCTTCTGAGAAGCCAGATGTAGGCGCCCAAACAGTCGAGCCCAACCCGAAAGGGCCTGCAAACATCTTGAGCCGTCTACGAACCACATATCTCTTCCCCATACTGCATATCCTCTGGTGCATCCTGCTCGTTGTATGCATGCTCATCCTCCTCGATGGATACCACGCCATCCTCCCTGAGGCACCCCGCTACGTTGACGGACAGCTGAGGCTTCGCGTCAGCGATGTTACCACCATTATCTCGGTCGCTTTAGTGGTCACAAGGCTTCTTGTTGGAGCATGGATGGGCGTGGTCCTCTGGAACGTCAGTTTTGTTCTCCTCGAGACGCCCGGGTTGCATCTCTCCGAAGTCACTCAACTTTTCACCTACAAAGTGCCGCCATGGCATGCCATCCGTGGGGGCAGGTCCGGCCTCTTTGTCGTGGCACTTTTGCTCTTGATGGTTCCACAGCCGCTCATCGGACCCCTGATATCTGGTGCTGTGGACTGGGGTGTCGGGTTCAGATACAGTGAGGACCTTGAGCAGACGCAAGCTGGATATCCTGGAGCCAGTCCCTTGCTCTGGTTCTGGTATTACTACTCTAGCGAGGACCGTCGTTCCTACGTGCGCAGAGCTGCCGCCTACGCTTCAATTGCATGGGACGGCGCGACGATTGACAAGGGCCACTGTCGTCACATCATGAATGACGACGGATTCCCCGTCAACTCTAGCGTATCGGATGCCACTATCCCCTGTCTTCAAATTCATTCAATCAAGTTCCCAACCGAATACCCCCCAGACGATGTTTTCCAGATCGTCAATCTTTCAGTACATGCTTCGACATACGACGACGGTCTGACCCGCGTCAAAGACCCTCCTCTATCCTATGGCATAGATGGAAACGCAGTGCTGTTCGACAAGGACGATAGACCAGGGATGCTCGGCAATTTTCCAAACAAGAGTGACACAGAGTTCCGGATGGATGTCCCATCTGCTTACTTGTATTCCGGCATCCTCCACGCCGTGGTTCTAATCAACGGAACCGTCTCGCTCAACGGAAACAACTGCACCGACTTGAAAGAGAGCATCTTTGGCATGAAGAAGTTCAACAATATCTTTACGCCAAACGAAAGGGGCAACTACTACCGGTGTTTCACTTACGCAGTCGTCAATCTCACTGCCGGCGTCGTCAAAAGCCCAAAGAGCACCTATCTCTCCAGCCGAGTGATCCAAGGTGACGCTACCGGCTCAGAATTGTCGATACAGCCTGCTCCCTGGGTCCAAGAAGCTATGTACCTCATGCCAGATGTCATGAGTGTGTTCAGTATGATGAACTCTTCCGGTCTCTCAACCTGGGAGAACTTGGAGGAATACGTCACAAGACTGATTCGATACTCATATCAAGGCTCGTGGGACATGCTTTCGCGTTCGTTTGAGCCGGATGATAACCTTTTATCTGTTCGGAGATACGAGCAGAGGCAGGTCGCCCAAGTGTCCCGTCCTCGGGTTTTTGGATGGCTAGGAGCTTCCCTGGCCCTGACGCTGTCATGGGCATTGCTTGTCCTGGGCCAGAAATTTTCTTCGAGGAAAATTGTTGAGGACGGACCAGCGGCTGCGCTCGTTACTGATTGTTCTCCGTTGTTTGACGCAGCGGAGAATGAGCTTACCGACATTTCTTCAGCGTCAGATGCCAAAGATGAGAAAAGGATGAAGTTGAGAAAGAGGCATGGAAGGTTCTCTTTGAGTTGGGTAGAGTAGAATGATACGACGAAGGAGGTTTTGCTCTAGATCCCTTCAAAGTACAACATATGTAAGAAGTTCAGATGAGAGCTCCCTATAAGTCACCAGTCCTAGTCCATGAACGGAGTGTTCTTGCCCTGCCCTAGCTGTCTTGCCGGAACCACCACAGAGGAAACTAAATCTTTGGTAATTTGCCCGAGTGATTGGATGAGGTGGAGCTAGTTGGGTCACAGAGCCTCAACCCAGCAGAGCATAAACTTGACATCAAGAGGCTCTATAGCCCCAATAGTTTAAGAGCCATGGAATTCTTCTGGAAGTTCTGGAAGGCCAATCGGGTGAGAGTGGATCCCGGAGTACTCCGTAGCTCACCGATCACTCAGAGGATTTCTTATCCACACCCAGGCGGTAGAATTACATGATCACGCCCGATTTTTAGTATTTCATCGCAGTACCGTGTACGATGGCCTACCCATTGCACCGAGAATATCAGCTCGTCGTCGAGTTTACTGATCAAGCTGGAGACTTCCCCGTCCTTGACATGCGCAGGCACTGCAGCCTTCGGTGGCGTCGAACATCACGCCAAGTACTGTACCCGTTGGTTCATGTGGGGCTAGCGCCCCAGGCGAACCAACCTAGCAAGCTAGGTTGGTCACAAAAGTGTGAGACAGGCACAAAATTATGAGATAAGCAATTTTATATAGGGGAAAAGAAATAACATAAGATAACTATACTTCTTAAATTAATATAGAAAAATAAAAAATTATAATTAGATACTTTAAAGGCTAAGGTATCTTTTATAGTTTTTAGATTTTTTTAAATATTTTTATAGAATTTTTAAAAAAAGATTTAAAGCTTTTTCCCATAGAAAAAGATTTCTTAAAATTTTTAAAATTATACCTATTCTTTAAAGCCCTATAAATAATTAAAGAAAAAAGATATAAAAATAAAAATTAAATATTTAGAATCTTTATTTAAGAAATATTATATAGAATTTTTAAAGATTAT
The DNA here is from genome assembly GCA_013363205.1 of Fusarium tuaranense. NCBI lineage: Eukaryota > Fungi > Ascomycota > Sordariomycetes > Hypocreales > Nectriaceae > Fusarium > Fusarium tuaranense. The sequence continues at coordinate 24,324 of JABEEN010000454.1, read as the reverse complement.
TATATCTCTTTTTATAAGTTAATTATAGCGGGTTAAAATACCTATGATTTTGCTTAGTTTTGGCTGTATTTGCACCTAAACTGCTGTCTCATAATTTTGTGCCTGTCTCATCATTTTGTGACCAACCTAGCTTGCTAGGTTGGCTCGCCTGGGGCGTTAGCCCCACATGAGCCAACGGGTAGTAAAGTTTCTATAGTTTCTCAAGATACAGATCATATAACATCCCCGGCAGTCTTATGCATTTAACTTCAAAATAATCCCCGGAGTGCTCTTCAAACTATCTACACAAATAGTTATCCGTTCATTCGTACACGCTTTCGCAACCATGAGCGTCACATCTTCCCTACGGGCTGATCTTTATAATGCCCCAGCCATTCCCACCAACAAATCTTTGCCAGATGGCTCCGTCGGTCTATGGCAGCCTACAGTCGTGACCCTCATCTCGGGCAAGTCCGAAGCCGTCCTCGTCGATACCCTCTTCACTTCTGAGCAAGGCGTTTCCCTCGGCGATTGGATTCAAGAGACGCTAAACGGCAAGAAGTTATCAACCATCTACATCACTCACGGCCATGGCGATCACTGGTTCAATCTCCATTACCTGATCAAGCGATTTCCAGGAGTTGAGGTCGTTTCAACTCAGGATTCCATCGACCACATGTCTACCCAGCTAACGACCGACTACCGCGCCCTGTGGCACGATCTCTTCCCAGGACAGATTGACCAAGAGTCCTTTGAGATCATGGCGAAGCCTCTGAAAGACAACAAATTCACACTTGAGGGTCACACCTTCGAGGCGGTCAATGCTGGTCATTCCGACATGGACGCAACGACATTTCTCTACGTTCCTTCGTTAAACTTGGCGGTTGCTGGCGACATTGTCTACAATGACGTACACATGTGGATGGCCGAGTCTCCCTCTGAGAAAGATCGAGATGCCTGGGTCCAGTGTCTTGACAAATTGGAGTCTTACAACCCTTCCATCGTCATTGGCTCTCATCACCGTCCCGGCGGTGTTGATGGGGCCTTTAACATCGCGGCTTCGAGGGAATACGTCAGAATGTTTAGCAGACTTGTGAAGGAGTCTAGCTCAGCTAAGCAGCTGTATGACAGCATGCTTCAGGCCTACCCGGACCGGATTGGAAAGCTTGTCTTGTGGTTGGGTTGCCAGGCTCAGTTCCCTTGACGGATAAGTTAAATCTGAATAAATTGGGTGAAAATGGCGGCCCATTCGTTCTGGAGTCATGAACGTAGCTTAAGCTGGGTACTGGTCAAGAGTCGTGCTTGGACGCTCAGTTAGGGACATGATGTTATAGTTCTAGTCACGTTCACGAAGCCGACATTAGCACATCGAAAATCGATTGTCTTTGTCTCCAATTCCAACTATCCAAAAGTTTATATGTTTCTTTCTTCCAACTTTTGTGCTAGTATTTGTGTACTTAGTATCTTCTGTGAGACGCTGATCTGCTTGAACCTAGGTTGTCTGGACCACGCCTGCACTACTCCACCAATAGGAGTACTCCGGAGACGATATCATTACCAATCAACACTACCCATCTTGTCATTTGCGCCTTTCCATTTCTTTCCTCTCCCAGTCTCACTGTGCACAATAGACTACCATTCATCGATCATTGCACTGCACCAACTCTGTGTTGCTCTTAACGCTGGCACACACGCATACAGTACGCTATCATGTCCGACTACCCATTCCTCGGGGGTGACTCCCAGCCTCAGGCTAGTCACGCGCCACCTGCGCTGCAAACCGCCCACGATCGCAGAAAACGAGCACAAGTAGTCAGAGCCTGTGACTATTGTCGTCGTCAACGTATCAAATGTGATAACCGTATTCCTTGTACACCTTGTCAAGCCAGAGGTAGCCAATGCAGCAATGCCGTCATCAAGTCAACAACACTACCACAGGCATACCGAGAGATTGAACGCCTCAGGCGGAAGATCCACGAGCTCGAATCGGAGCTTGAGCAACAGAAGACTGAAAGCAATGCCGGTTTGGTAGACACGTCACGGGACACACACGTCGACCAATCCCCTCCACGTCCTCCCCACGGCCCTGCCCGTTACAGTTATGAAAGCCCGACATGGCTGCAGAAAGGCGTTCACATCTGCGCTGGGCAGTCAACGAGTAAGACCTGGTATGGACCGTCGTCGCTTTTCTACTTCATCACTCAAGTTCTGGACCTGCTCGGACCGCCTGGACTTCAGTCAGCTAGTCAGGATAAACTTCCAGGCTCTGTATCAGCGAGCTCACTGTTTGACGAACCAGGGAACATGGTGTCGCCCATGGACCTTAATCGCAGACCTGACCAAGGCAACTCCGCTAGCCTCTCCTCAAATCCATCAGAAGAGTACCTATCTCTGATGCAGGAGGAATTCTTTATCGAGCTATTCTGGCAGGCTCACCACGCCGCTGTCTTTCCGGTCATTGACGAGGCTGAATTTAGGGAGCACTACAGATCTTTATGGACAGCTGAGGGCAACGTTAGGAGGGCATCCCCCCTCGTTGATATCGTTATCGCGATATCGATGCAACTTGGTATCTCAGCCGTACCAGCAGCTCGGCGGAATTTTGCCAAACAAGAGGGTGATGCGACAGTCGTTGGCCGGAGATACTACCTTCGCTGTCAAAAGCTTCTGGCATACGGGCTGGAGAGCCCTGTCATTTCAACCTTGCAGAGCCAGATACTATGCTCCACGTATCTCTGCTCTGCAAACTTTCAGAACATGTCTGATTGTGCTTGCGGCCCGGCTGTCAGAACTGCATACATGCTTGGCCTCCATCTAGATCCGCCGGACAGTCTGCCGTCCAAAGAGAGGGAGATGCGGAGGCGGCTATGGTGGGCTATCTATATCTTGGATAGCAAAATTGGCATGAAATATGGCCGGCCCTTCGTCTTGAACCAGACCAGGTTCCTGCCTCGACTCCCGGAACATAGCCTTGACGCTGCTATGGAGGCAGGATCAAGATTCAGTCCGCTCGGCTCTAACCTTAGTTGGCTGAGTTTTCATCGTCTACAAACCGAGTTGTTCCAGGCTACGAGAACAGCGTACACGGCCTTCTTCGACGACCCATCAGGAGCATTCACAGGCAATTCTGCCTCGGACAACATAGATGCCTTTGAGGCCCATGCAGAAGCCTTCCATAAAAGCCTTGAGGAGGTTGATAGTTGGGCTCAATCCGTGCCTGACGCCCTCAAGACCGCGCGACTAAACAACGGACATCCCCTTTCAACAGACTCCTGTCCCCTTGACTTGGAACTCTTCGCTCCGCTTTGGCTCCAACGGCAGCGTCTCTTGTTGGAACTCATGTACCACAACCTCTGTATCAACCTTTGCCGACCATTCATCTTTGCTTGTTCGGCGTCAACATCCAGCAGCGTGGAGCAGTTGGGGATTAGATGTGCCCAACATGCGGTAACTTTTACCAGAATTATGCATCATGTCCTTTCCTCGACTGATATCCTGAATGGCTGGCATGAAACATTCCAGTGGCAGTGGAACGCGGCCATGACGCTAGTGGGTTTCGTTCTAGCATACCCGCAGGCTGCGTCCACGGCAGAAGCTAGAAAGGGCATTGAGACCTCCTTGGACGTTCTGGATCTTTATAGCGCTAGCTTCGCGGTAGCAGCAAAGGCTGCTGACGTCGTTCGCCGGCTTCGCGCCGAGGTTGATCGAGCCGCCACCATCGCGCGTCAAGGCTCAGGTGCACAGGCCTTGACGAGACAGACTGAGAGAGGCGAGATAGCTCAAGCTGTCCCTGTTGACGCATCATTGTCAGCTTATGATAGTGCCCTAGGCGGGGCCGCGGAGGGACTATCGCTGGCAGAGAGCGGGATTGATATTGGCGACATGAATTCGACGTCTCTGCAGGCCATTCTGAATATGGCCTTCGACGTCGATCAATGGGCTGAGCCTTATATGCTGTGGCCGAATGGAGATGGATCGGGACTGTGAAATGTACATCAACTATTGTTTTTTAGTGACCAAATACACCTCACGAAGCTTCTGGGCGACGGATCCGGATGCTGTTGCGAACACTCGTGAGGTAGCTCAGAGGCTATATGTGAATGTTGCATGCATCCTTTAATTAGGCGTTACCTTTTTCAAATCCAGCCCACTTAGGGTCGTCTACAGCTCGCACCAGGCGGTCATTCCTTGATCGGACTGTTAAAATAGTGGTTAAACTTCATATATGGTTAATCAGTCGAGATCGAAATCACCCAACTTATAGTTAATCTAACAGAAGAAGGACCGACAGTGCTAGGATTTTATGCAACCCTCTCGAGCCAAGCTTCTCCGACGTGCACCTGTTTCAAAGCTGTCTCCAGCAAGGGTTAAACAAAAGCAATTTCTCAGTTTGTCTGCATCGAACTATCTGCTCCCACCAGAGTCTCCTTCAACAATACAAAGAGGGGGGTTTTCCACGCCTGAGGCCCACCGTACACCCTACTCACCCAGACGGATAGCAACCGACTTATTCTGGGTATAGTTGGCTAGAGCAGCCTCCCCAAGCTCTCGACCAATGCCTGATTCATGGTATCCTCCAAAAGGCAGAGCATGAGAAAGCATATTGTAACAGTTGACCCAAACGGTGCCAGCCTGTAGGGCATTCGACATCTTGATGGCTGTGTTCAAGTTCTGTGTGTGGACTGCAGCAGCCAGGCCATAGGTGGTATCGTGCGCCATCCTAAGAGCTTCTTCTTCATCCTTGAACTTGGAGATGGAACAGACTGGTCCAAAGATTTCCTCCTGCATGATCTTCATATCGGGTCGCACGTCTGAAAAGATCGTAGGTTGGATGAAGTAGCCCTTCTCGCCGATGCGACCACCGCCAGTAACCACAGTAGCTCCATCAGACTTGCCAGAGTCGATATAGCTCATAACGCGGTCATACTGAAGCTGGCTGACTTGTGGTCCCTGGAACGTGTCTTCCTGGAAGGGATCTCCAACAATGTTCTTTTGGGCGCGCTTCTTGAAAGCTTCGAGGAATTTGTCATAGATGCCCTCTTGAACAAACACACGACTGCCCGCACAGCAAATCTGGCCATGGTTGAAGTAGATGCCAAAGTTGACCCAATCCACGGTTTCCTCGAGGTTGGCGTCGTTGAAAACGATGTTTGGGGACTTTCCGCCGAGTTCAAGCGTGACCTTTTTGAGGTTGGATGCAGCTGCGGCCTTCATGATCTGCCGCCCAACAACTGTCGAACCGGTAAAGGCGACCTTGTCGATATCCATGTGGGAGGAGATAGCTGCGCCGGCAACCTTGCCGGTTCCGGTGACGAGGTTGAACACGCCGGGAGGAAACCCGGCTTGTTGGATGAACTGAGTGAACACGAGGCCAGATAGAGGGGTCTGTTCAGCTGTTTTCATGATGACCGTATTGCCAGTAGCAAGAGCTGGTCCGATCTTCCAGGCGAACATCAAGAGGGGGAAGTTCCAGGGGATGATCTGGCCACAAACTCCGAGCTATTTCACCAACAGTTAGTCTTTGGCCAGTAATTGGTAGAGGGGGATAGCGTACCGGCTCAGATCGCGTATAATGGAACATGTCCGGGGCGATGTCAATCGTCTTTCCCTCAATCTTATCGGCCCATCCAGCATAATACCGGAGACATCCAATAACCATATCAACGTCCCCACGCGCATTGTTGATAGATTTTCCGTTATCGAGAGACTCAACAGCAGCCAACAGCTCCTTGTTCTCTTCAGCAAGATCTGCGAGCTTATACAACAAACGGCCGCGGTCCTCAGGCTTGAAGCGTTTCCAGGTAGTTTCAAAAGCCTTCCGAGCTGCAGAAACAGCAAGGTCAACGTCCTTTTCAGTACCCTCGAAAACTGAAGTGATGACTTCCTCGGTGGTAGGGTTCACAACTTCGAGTTTCTTCTTGTCGACACTCTCCACCCACTGTCCATTGATGAACCTGAGATTCATTAGCTGATAGTTCCAGAAAGCGGGCATCCCTCTTCAGAGAGATACTATACATCAAGTTCAACTTACAGGCCAATAGGCTGCTCGTAAGCGCCAGTGACGGGTGTCTCGAGCTTGACTGTCAAAGCCATGATGCTACCAAAGCGGGAAATGTGGTAAGATGAGAGAAGAGGATTGAAACAGCAAAAATAGACAGAATTGCTTCTTGATAAGGTGCAGTCGTCTTGTCGGTTTGGTTCTCGTTGTTGTTGAAGGTAGCGGCAACACCCACATTTATACCCAAACTTTTGCCTTTGTGGTGGTCTTCTACCTATTCAAAGGAAAACCTCGGTCCCTTCACGTAATGGTTCCGTAGGTAGACATTCCATAAATCAGCCCGTGCACGGTTGAGTCGAATAATCAACCAACTCCGTAGCCTGGCTTACACAACAGCCGTCGAGTTTGAGGTCGGGGACCCCGCAGTTCGCGGCTCCGCAGTCCAGGGGAGATCTCCTCCCCTGAGCCGAGCCACTCGGAGGACTCCGGTGTTGACTCCATACCCGCCCCCGCATATTCCGTCTCGATGCTTTGTAAGACAGGGACACAATATCAAATAATTGAACACAATACGTAAGTATGCCAAGAGCGAAAGTGAAAGATGCAGTACCTTTCGACGTGTACCGAGGCAATGGGGCCATCTATGATGCGCATCACATCCACATGGCCACACCCAAAACCTTCAACCCATACGCTCCAGCCCCTCTAAATCTCTGTTGTAACTAATCACTCCCAAAAATCTGGACATTCCATCATGCCCTTCTACGAAATCCACCATTCATATCCTCTGAGTGATGACGAGCGTCAGTCTATTGCTCGCTCCATCACTGATCTCCACTGCACCGCATTCAAGACACCGTCGTTCTTTGTGCATATACAGTTTGTTGCCCGCGATATAAACGATCGAACGTACTATATGGCCGGTAAACCAAGAGTCATCAACTCTGATCGTATCATTGGAGTCGTCCGCACGTCTCCTTCCCGTACCAAGTCGGAGTTTGACAGCCTTGCTTCCGACATTGAAGATGCCTGGTACAAAGCGCTCAGCACTACCAGGACCGAAGGGACGAGCCACGCGACCGAAGCACAAAGATTGCTCGTGGTCACGTTTGTGCCAATGGTGACTATTCGCGAAGGAGGCATGGCGATCCCGGAGGCTGGGCAGGAGGGTGGCTGGCTGAAGCAACAACTTCCTTATATCAGGATGATGAGTGAACAAGGACTGGGGGACTTTACAGACCTACTTGAAGAGTTACAACAAAGAGACGACTTGAGGAAAATGATTCAGTAAAGTGAACAGTGGGTCTGGGGAGCCCGATATTGAATGAAGAACCTGTCTCGCGTGTGCATCCACCACCTTGCTTCAGTGACCGAGCTGTCACGATCTTATCTATTGGTTATCCCGGCTTCAACTATGATAAAGAATACGTTTCCAATATATCATAGCATCATATCCTAATGCTAATATAGTGGCCTTTTTTAGCCCTTCTGCCACCGGCGGGCTGCAGGTAGTCGAAGACTCATACCTGTCTATTTAAGGGGTATTTAACTGCTCTGACCTCCGACCGAGCTATCACGCTTGTGCGATTTCCCGTCCATTGTTTGACTCGTTCCCTCGGTGAGTTTCTGATTTACATGGCGTCTCAAACAGTCTACTAGCCACAAGAGCTCTTCTGCAAGGAGATTGTTCTTCAGTCACTTACCTACCCTACATCAGCCTGTTGAACTGAGACATTGGCCTTTTACAAAGAATTTCCCAGTCCCGAGTATTCTAACATGCCTTTGAAAAATATAAGAAAATTCGTGCAGGAAGGATTTTTTGGAGGTGGATGTGCCAGTGAAAATCGAACAACGTTGAAGACCTGAGCTGGGTAAATTTGGATTTTGAACACAGTAACATCTTCAGATTACCTCTTCGAGCAACAGTGCTGAAAAGGAGTACCTAGGTAGAGTTTGGGCAGCAAGTATATAGCAGCAAACCAACTCGATAACGATCAATGACTCGCCCTTGATCATTCCCATTGACCACGTACGTAATAACCGGGGATGATCCATGATGTACCAAACACAGCTTGGTGTTTGTTGGTCTCTTATCTTGGTGTGATTTGTTAGTGCCGAAGGTAAGCGGGTGGTGGAGCTGGCCAGCGACCGGAGCTCTAGCCACTCCGAGACGTCAAGGTGGGAAATGGGACGTGAAATACCACCATTTTCTTCACGATAAGCAATTAGATTGTCTCATAATATGTAAATCTGGAGTTTTGTCGAGCAATTGGATGCGCACATGGGCCGATTCTAGAAGACATTTGTCTGTCTGTCTGGAGACAGGCACGTGACTAGGGCGTTTCACCGCTGCGATATCGGATCATGTCCCGCCATCTCCGCCACTTCCGCCAGGCGGATGCCGATGCCGCCTCCGCTCCACTAAAGGAATGGCATGAGATATCCATCAACGTTGATTCGTCTAGAGAAGCGGATAACTCTTCCGTCTCTCAATCAATGCTCGAAAAGAATCCATCACTCGAATTAATCCGATGCGGGGTCTACGCACCCCAAACTGTTTTACGTAAGGCGCCAACAGAAACAACCCCACGTATCTCGGTTCGCATCGTCAAGAGTCATTCCTGGGTGGTTTACCTTTAAAGACGCCCTTTCCTCACCTCGCGAATCTACACAGTCTCCTCAATTTCGAGAATAATCTTCACCAAAACACAGCCGAAATGACTCCCTCACTACAAGATGCCAAGGTCTGCTTCGTTGGTGGTGGCAACATGGCCGCCGCCATCATTGGCGGTCTCCTCGCCAAGGACATCTCCAAGCAGAACATTTACGTCTCGGAACCCTGGGAAGTGAACCGAAACAAGATGGCCGAGACTGGCGTCAAGACTACTGCCGATACCAAGGAAGCCTCTGCTGACGCCGACATTGTCATCCTCGCCGTCAAGCCCCAAGTCGCCAAGACTGTCTGTGAGGAGCTCGGTGCCGCCTGGTCTGACCGCGAGAACCTGCCAGTTGTCATTTCCATTGCCGCCGGTATCACATTGACCAGCATCGCCGACTGGTTCAAGCAGTCTAGCGGTCATGCTCCTCATATCGTGCGCGTCATGCCCAACACCCCCGCCCTGGTTGGAGAGGGAGCTTCTGGTCTGTACGCCGGCGAGGACGTGACAGAGGCCGAGAGAGACTTGACCTCTGCTCTCCTGGCTACTGTTAGCAAGGCTACTGAGTGGGTTGAGAAGGAGGAGCTTCTGGATGTTGTCACAGGTCTTTCTGGTGAGTCTTGACATCATCTTGATCAATGCTGTAATTGACATGATTAGGTTCCGGTCCCGCCTACTTCTTCGCCTTTGTCGAGCACTTGATCGCCAGTGCCACCAGCCTCGGTCTCTCCGAGGAGCAGGCCACCCGTCTGGCCAAGCAGACCTGCTTTGGAGCTGGAAAGATGCTTGTTGAGTCGTCAGAGGAGCCCGCCCAGCTGCGCAAGAACGTCACCAGCCCCAACGGCACCACGCACGCCGCCCTGGTGAGCTTTGAGAACGCCGGCCTCAAGGCTATTGTCGACGGAGCCGTCAAGGCTGCTGCTTCTCGTGCTGAGGAGCTCGGAAAGAACTAAATGTGAAAAGGCGTAAGCTATAGAGTTGGTTGATTCACTGGGCGGGGTCTGGAAAATATGTCAAATACCAATGAGCAAATGATAAAATGCATACTGTTTAGCGTTGAAGCTTATGTCTCAAATGGAGCTCTCCTCATAGACGAGCTCTGCTTTGGATGGTGCTATTGAGACTAAAATTGCGAATCGCATACTACCAAGGGCTGCCCTCTAGGGAGTTATCGACGAATAGGCACCCCGCAGGTACGAACCAAGACATCACTGGATACTCAACAGCGTGAACCAGACTGGGTGCTTCTTGAGATCTAGATTCTGAAAGCTTCACGAAAAGCTACCCTTGCTTGGAGAGAGGGGGGAGTTGATCCAAGAGGGTATTGAGGCTACGTGTGGTGAAGAAACTATGTGATGAGTTGGGCTGCCTATGAAAGACGGACAACTTGGAGACTCGAATTTTATCATCGTTTCAAGATAGGCGTAGACCCCTTGAAAGTCATCACGGTGATCTAAGGGTTCTTCGTAGATGCGTAGCGTCTTAAGCTTATGTTATCAGTCTGCCATTGGCTTAGACCCCCACGGGCTATTATTTTATCTTCCGACTACCTAGGTATATAGAAAGCGATAGGAGGACAATCTGAACTTATCAATAGTCAATCATTACTCAGTCCTACCTTCAAAATTGATACGCAGCGCAATGGATCTCAACCTGACTTCCTTGAGATTGCACGGCCGATATGCCCTTACACTACTACCCTTACAAAGGTTTCATGATTTACTTCCCGATGAGTCCGAGGGAATCCCAGAGTCCGAACCAAGCTTACGGAAAAGGAGTCACAGCCTCGTCAAATATTGTTGCCAGCTCTGCAGTGCATTGAGAATATGTGAGTGGAACCTGGAGTTAACCTCCTGGCAATAGTTGAACATGACCCAACATTTGTCAGCTCGAGTAATCCTCAAATACGGCCCTAAGCCACTACTTCCGGGTCTTACACATATTGATTGATCGTCAAGACAGTGCCGGACAATTTCAGATGTCCGTAAGCGAAAACGACTTCGGAGTTAAGAAAAAAGCCAATCACAAGTCGAATGTGCAGACGCTATGCCGTTTCTGGTATCTGATCTCTTATTGGTCCATCTGTACTCTGACAACTTGAAGATGTATATAACTCTTTAACAGTTCGTAGCAAGGACTGTTCAGAATATCTTAGCATTCCAAGCATCTTTGCACTACTACAATACCAATTCTTTCAACGTTCATCACTCATCAACATGGAGTTCCCTAACACCTCTCTCATCGGTGGCGCTGCAGACATCCCCGTCAACTCTCCCACTCCCATCTTGACTTTCAGTCCTGTCGTCATTCCTATCTCAGACCGTCGAGTTGACTTGGAGCTCAAAGTCACAGCCCCATCTACTGGAGATTCTCTCCCCATAATTCTCCTTTCTCACGGCCATGGCCCCAGCAACTATCTTTCCTCATTCAAGGGCTACGGACCTATCGTCGACTTCTGGGCTTCACATGGTTTCGTCGTCATTCAGCCTACCCACTTGAGCTCTAGACAGCTTGGTTTTGAGCTCAATGCTGAGAGTATTCAGGAGCTCTTCTTGGAGTCACGAGCTAAGGATATGACCCGAATCCTTGATAATCTTGACACCGTCGAGGAGACTGTTCCCCTTCTCAAGGGCCGACTCGACAAGTCAAAGGTCGCTGTTGCGGGCCACTCACTAGGTGGAATGACTGCTACCATTCTTCTGGGGGCTGTTAACACAGACCCTCGTGATGGAGTCAAGACCGAGCTTGCTGATAAGCGAATCAAGGCTGGTGTGGTCATTGGTGGTACTGGAACTGGTGGATCGGACCTCTCTGAAAACGGAAGAACCAAGTTGATTCCCTTCCACAACCCCGATTTTAGCACCATGACCACACCCTCTCTCATCGTCTGGGGCGATTCGGATGTCGGTCCTCACTTGACGGTTCGAGGTGCAGACTGGCACGCCGATCCATACAATCTTGCCCCAGGACCCAAGGCTTCCTTCTGTATCAAGGATGGACGTCATGGATTTGGTGGAATTAGTGGTTGGGATGCGCTTGAGTGTCAGGATGAGAGCTCAGAGAGGCTGGCGGCTGTGCAGAGGGTTACCTGGGCCTATCTTAGGAGCCAGTTGTATCCCGGTGACAAGGCGTGGGATGAGGCACGCAAGGGACTGGAGGGACACGAGGAGATTGGAAAGATTGAGCAGAAGTAAGATGATGAGACTTGATGAGATTGGAGTAAGATGGAAGGACCCAGACAAGGGGAAAATCTGGATGACAGTCGTACACGAAAGGGAGTTATACATCTGATATTTCAAATGATCTCTCTACTCTTGATTAGTATCTAAATACAGAATGTGACCAATGATTCAAGTCCGCTAAGCCGTGTTATCATTGGAGTTGGCTTACCCATCAGTGCCCAAAGCGTAACCAACCCATTAGGAGGATTGACCCACGGGTATGGGTACAGATATTGGACGTTGACATCGTAACCTACCTACTTTCCCATTATTCTTTGCAAGATCTCCACAGCTCGACCATAATCCGTACGTGGCCAATTTTCCCTAACCCAATCCTCATCCGAGTCAATTGCAAACGTCAAACACCGCCAATAAAGCGCCCTCACGAGTAACTGCAAATGCACCTCATCAGTACCATACATCTCGACCAGATCCTGTCCCTGACCATGCCAAGCAAGTCCATCTGCGACAACTATAGCCTCTGCAAACACGGCAGGTCGCCAGTAGGGGGTGGACATCTGCCACGTCATCGATCAACTTGTCCCCCCAAGTCACCAAGTCTGCCTCGGTCCAGCGATTTCGTCTCTCGGCAAGGAATGGAGATATTTCGGTACAGAGAGTAGCAAGGCCGTCATGGAGAGAGCGACAGGCCTTCAAGATGGCACCAAAGTTGGGTTCTAAGGCCGCTCTGCCCGGCACCACCGTCCAAGCGGCCCAACCTTCGAAGACAAAGCCGTGTGGTGACCGTATCGGCCGTGATACGCGGTACCCTGATGGGCTCTTTGCCATGATCCATTCGCACAATTTTGCGACCTATTCCGCTTCTTGATCGTCATCTGAGGGCTTTAAGACGATATTCCCCGCCTGGAAGCATAATCCCCTACCGCCATTTATGGGAACTGGGTCGCCTGAGATGGAGAAGGCTTCGAGGACTTGAGGCGATGGCTTTTTCATTGTAGCTGGGTGTCTTGTCTTGATTGTAGAATTGCTGAAGTGATGTTTGGTGAAGAATCGGTTGGTGTTGCTTCTTCAACTGCTGTCCAGCGTTGATCACCGGAAGGGCGCGCCAAGGGCTGATCACGAGGTACAAACAAAGCAATTAGTCATTTTCTATTCGTGAATCTATCATAGCTTTTCTCCATCATCCTCTCCACATTAGTTACTCAAGCCTCATACGGTTCCTTTTGCCCAGTCATTCACAAGCCCAACAAATATCTCCACCTGCGTTGAATCAGTCGCCCACGTCGTCAACAACCGGATAATAGCCTCATCATCGCCCCATTTCTCCCACACGTAAAACGTAAAGTGCTTCTGTAGCATCTTGATCAAACCGAGGGGAAGCACCGCAAACACCTGGTTGGTCTCTGTCACGGCGTGCACCGAATATCCAGACTTGGAGATGCCCCTGGAGAGCCTCTCTGCGGCTAAGTTGGCTCCCCGTGCGAGATCAAAGTACAGGTTTTCCTTGAATAGCTCGGCGAACTGTGCACCGATGATGCGGCCCTTGGCGAGTAGAGAGCCATGTTGTTTGACGTAGAACTCAAAGTCGGCTGCTAGTCGTGCATCCTTAACCACCACAGCTTCACCGAGAAGTGCACCATTCTTGGTACCCCCAATCCAAAAGATATCCGTCAACTCCATGACATCGTGTAGTGTCATATCGTTGCTTTTCGATGTAAGTGCAGCTCCGATGCGAGCTCCATCCAAGAACAAGATAAGCCCACGCTCCTCACAGACCAGCTTGATGGCAGCAAGCTCCCTCCTAGTATATATCGTCCCAAACTCGGTCGCGTTGGAGATGTATACCAGTCGGGGCTTAGCCATATGAGGGAAGTGCCAGTTGTCTTCAAGAGCTCGTTCGATGGACTCGGGCGTCAGCTTTCCATTGCGCGGTTCGACGTTGATGATCTTGTGCCCGCTGGCCTCGACCGCACCGGTTTCTCTTGTAACGATGTGTCCTGAACTGGCAGCTATCACTGCCTCGTGCGGTCGTAGACATGCGGCGATGGAGATGGCGTTAGCTGATGTTCCGCTCGGTACGAAAAAGATTCCAACATCGTCACGACCAAGATGAAACCGGATCCTTTGTCGAGCGAGATCGCAGTATGTGTCATGTCCGTATCCCGTCTCTTGAGACTCATTGCTGGCTATCAAAGCCTTGAGCAACGCCGGATGAGCTCCTTCGCTGTAGTCATCGGTGAAGCTATAGCGGAAAGCAGTTGTAGCGACTTCGGACGGCATCTTGGTGGGTGATTATCTTGATGTCTCAGAGTTGTTTGCCTCTCTCAACTCTCCCCTTCGCTAATTCTATATACCAACAACAATCTCCACACAATGGCCCACCATCGCATCACTTGATTGCAACACAGGCGTCGTTACTAAGAGGGCTCTTAGTCAATGGACCCCTGTGGGTCGTTACTCAACAATCGATGACACCTCGTCAAAAGCATGTCGAGCTAATGCGGCCGAAGATGACTAAAATGCCACGCGTGCGGGATACGGAATTCCGGGAATATCGTGCCATGTGAGGGCCTCGTGTGGTTGCGATTGGATAGCTTCACGGTGAACGTGGCCAAGACTCGGGGTTGAAGCGGAGCTTTTATTCTCTATCTACCCGTGGGACCGGGCCGGTTTTGAGTACATCGAGATTAAGCTGGGCTAAATAGCGGGGATGCTTGTTGATGAGATTGTGTTGGCGGCGTCGATGGAAAAGTCGATGAAGCTGCGGTATGTCTGGACTGTTGTTGGGTCCAGAGGTTTTGGGTATGTCAAAATGGTTTGCTGCTTGGGTTTGAGAGGTATACCCATTGCTACAAGGTCGCCCGATCCAGGACGTAGTTCTGGGTATTTCTGAAAGAATGCGGGATCGATCTTGTAGTATCCGGCTCCTTTGTCCATGTTGAGCTTCCGGAATGCGGCGCGGGCATATGGCGGAGAAGAGAACAACATTGCAACGTTAGGGGCAGGTAATGTCGCTATTTCCGAATCATTCAAAGGTATGTTTGCATCCATGGCCGTGATCAGGTCGGTAACGCGGATGTACGCCGTCGCCAAAGGAGCTCCTTGTACAAGAGTAGCCATAGGTGTCTCAACAACGTATCCCGTCACAGCATCACAAAAGATCTGGTCGATGTCGGGATTGGCCGAGTGATGCTGCACAAGCTGATCTCGAAGCGCCGGAAACGGGATCCAGTCGATGACTAATGGGTGTTGATTCTGCAGCTGGACCGGTGTCGGCTGATATCGCGGGTGTAACTTGTTGTATGTGGCGACGGAAGGGAATAATTGCCAAGCCGTGAGTTCGATGATGTGATAGAAGCGTGTTTTGGCGTACCAGGCCATGACGTCGGGTCGTGTCATGCTGTTGAATAGAGACAAGGCCATAAGGACAGGTTGATAAATACTATCGCCGTTAGCTACCGACATTAGCTAGAAACTTTGACTGGTATAGTTACCTCTGCACAGGGTATTGGCCTCCTGCCGCGAAGCCAAGGCCGTTTAGCTTCGTCAATAAAAGCCGCTGAAGAAGCTGAATATGGTCCGAAAAGGGCGAGTTGCTCCAATTAAAGTCCTTGCCCAAGATCATGCTGGCTTCTTGAGTTGCACTCATAGCCTCAAAATAGGGCTCCGGGCCCATCTGGTACCGATGACTCCAGATGCCCGGTAGTTGGGCGTAGAATGGACTAGTACCTGCGCCGTTAACGAGTTCGGCAGACGTTGGAGGTTGTGCATCTAGGATGAAAGTCAGTAAGATGTAGAAAGGACTTGAGAAGGGTGTTAGTGATACTAACCTGGGACGGTATTCTGCATGACGAAGGAAGTAGGATCGAAAGGAGGAGGAGGACCAAATACCGGGGGAACAAAAGATGCTGACCCAGAAACAGACAGTCCCCGAGTCGGTGTGCTGGAGAGTGGTCCTGTCATAGAGACAGCGTCCTCATCCACCTCTTCGAATTCTTCCCTACCTTCATCCTCTTCACCCTCGGCATCTTCCGAACCTTTGCCAACTTGATCACCAGTACCATCAAGCGTCTCTGAAACCGAATTACACATCGATTTTATCGATGCAAGATGCCTCGATAAGGCAGCTTGGACCTGCACAAGTTTCTGCCGTAGAAGACGATTCTCCTGCTGATAGGCCTTGACAAGCTCGCTCTCCTCTTTCTGCTTCTCATTTCGAAGACTGGTAAGTTCTCTAAGTTGTTCCTTTGTCCTGCGACGGAATGCCTGTTGCGAAATGCGGTTGCGCGTTTTTCTATCGAGTCATGTAAGCACTCTCCTCAATGGTCTCACATATAACTTACTTCTCCTCCTTCTCTCGTTCTCTTTCCTCTTCAGTCATCGCGGGATCTTTTTTCCTAGTCCGTTGACCAGATTTAGGCGTCGCCATGTCGTCAGTATTTTCATAGTCACAGCGTGTGTGGAGAGAAGTGAACAAGGAAATCCACTGCGCTTATCAATTTCTGAATGACGATGTTGCGGCCGCTTACTCACGGGCAGAGACGGGCAAAAAAAGATTTCACCACCCCCACAAAGTTTAAACGGTGAAGAATTTGTTGAGTTCATGCAGGCTGTGAATTGCTATTTCAAGAGTTTATAGGTCATGGGAACACCTCGTAGTTGACACACTGCATATCTATCCTCGTGATCCTTCTTGGCGTCCTTGCTTGTCGCATGCACATAGACACTACGCCTGTCCAGGACGAGTCTGATGCGACGTCTCATCATGATATAAATCAGGACAAACCTCACCCTTACGCTGTAGAATCCATCTCTTGAACCACCACGGCAACACCGTCTTGAGCTGATAGTTTGCATGAGTCCGATCAGGCACCCCAAAGACGTAGTCGAGCTCTTCAAGCGTCTTCTGCTTCGTCTCGGGCACAAAGAGAAAGATTAGGACAAGCGCAACTAGGTTCAGACCTGCATAGAACCCAAAGGCGCCCGTGGCTGTCATGGCGATGAGCATTCGTGGAAAGGTTAGTGATAGGACGGCAGCCCAGAAGTTGTTTGTTGCCACGGCCCAGGACATGCCAACTTCTCGATGCGAGAGAGGAAAGACTTCCGCAGAGTACATGAACGGGACGGGTCCCTCTCCTAGATGCATCCGGTCAGCAATGGACTATAAGGTTCAAGGGCAAAGCCTACCTGGCGAATAGAAGGCGCAGAAGAGATAGACAAATGTGGCCACAGCAGCGATTCGAGCACTGCTGTTTTCCACATTTGGCTCGATCAGATAACAAAGACCAGCAGCTGTGTTCATGTTAGCCACGAAGTTGACCACAAGTTGGGTAGACTCACCGAGCAGAGTCCAAAACATGTTGGGAAACGTAAACAATAGAAGAGTTCGTCGCCCGAACGTATCAATCGTCCACACAGCAGGCCACGCGAAGATAAAGTTGATGATGCCAAATCCGAAGCTGGCCCATAGCGCTGTGTAGTCGCTGATACCACTCTCTTTGAAGATGGTAGCGCTATAGAAGGCGATGATGTTGATGCCTTGAAGAGTTAGCCTTGTCAAACACATTTACTCAAGGAACCTACCACACATCTGCTGCGCAATCATGACAATTCCAGACGCCCACGTCGCTCGTCTGATTCTAGGAATGGTGAAGAGTTCGACGAATCGGGTAAAGACATTGCTCGTCACCTTCAAACCCGACTCATGAACAAGAGCCTTTTCCTGTTCCAAGAGGCAGTGGATATAGTAGAGGTCCCGAGCCGCCTGCACGGGCGTATTTCGTAATCTCAAGAGTGACTGCCAGGCCTTGAAGTGCTTTCCCTTCTTGAGATACCATCGCGGACTTTCTGGACAGAACCATGTACCAATGACAAGTGGGACGGCTGGGATAAAGGCAGAGCCAAACTGCAGCCTCCACGAGATGTCGCCGGTTTTTCCAACTGCCAGGTTGGAGCAGGTACCTAGAAAGATTCCTTCGGGGTATGTTAGCAATGTTCTCCTCCTTACTTGATACACACGTACCAAATGCCGTCCAGATCTGCCAGGACATGACCAAGCCGCCACGGATGATAGCGGGAGAGTTTTCGGCAGAAAAGACAGGTACGGTTACTTCCTTGAGACCCATCCCAATACCAAGCAGCATTCTGTTCGATCAGTCAGTTGTTGACTCCGTCAGCAAAGGTATGTTCCGTCTTACCGACAAGCAGCTAGCTGTCCCCAAGTTTGCGAAACGGCCATGCCGAAAGGCGCCAGAAGAGAAAAGATGGCAGCAACAAAAATGACACCTCGGCGGCCCATCCAGTTATTGAGAGGGTCCGAGATCCAGCCAGCGCTGCCAAGTGTTAGTTGCTTCTCTAATAAGATGAAAGGGAGCATTACAAGAGACAGATGGTGATGTAGGGCATGGCATTGACAAAACCGATGATCCAGCTATTCTTTGCGCATTCTCCCTCGTTTGCAACGGATCCACAGGATGAGCCAGCTGCGTCGGGGATGCCGAGGGCTTCGTGAAAGGTCAGATTCGCACCATTCGAACCAGTCTATAACCATCAGTCAGCGGCAACAGAAGACGACTCAGAGGTGACTGACCTGGTCCCATCCCTGGATAGCAGCAGCAATCGAGTTCAGAAAAATGGTATAATACAACGACCTCGGATGCCTCCACTTGTGAGTCACCTCTTGTCGCAAAGCCTCCTTCTCCTCCTCATCAAGCTCTTCGAGAGCCTCAAAGTCGGCTGGGCTTTGGGCGACGAGCGCACCCTTTCTAAGGAGTGGCAAGGTATCGTCGGGTAAGCCCTTTTCCCGCTGAAATTCGGCAACATCCTTGAGGAGTTGGTCGCGGGGGATGCCTTTGAGGGGGTTGCGTATTTCGCCGGCGACGTTTTCGGTGAGCTTTGCTATCTCGTCGTGGAAGGTTTGAGGAGGCCTGTTGACTAGCAAGAGCTGCTCTTAGGGATCGTATAACAGATGTTGCAGAAGAATGCCAACTGTGGACAAGAACGTACTGTTCAGCTCTCTCAGGCGAGTCTGAGGTTCTCTTCTCCTGAGCCATTATGGATGTTGATAGTGTCAGTAATTTTGATGTCGCGTTCAATAGTTGATGGGCGGTCAGGAAAGACGAAAGGATCGCATTTCTAGGTAGATGCCTGTTTGAACAATCCATCTGAACTTGGGGGAACGGGGGTTGTTATACCACGTCAGATGGAACATTCCGACCCTTGGTGATGATCTGTCAGACCTAGAACACCACTGACGCACTTTTGCTTGCACTAGGTTCCCTTGCAACACTTGATGGCTGCTGGTGTTGCTAGCCCCAGCCCTCGAACGCTGATCAACAGCATGGTAACTGCCGTCTAGACTATTAAACAAAATGATTCGCGTAATGTGGTGGTACTAAGCTTATAATACCCTCCCACAAGGCTCGGTGTGGCAGTGGTGCCTGATGGTCAGCACTCAAGGGCCTGGCATCGACAGTGACTTGGGGTGACGCGTGACCATGTTAGAGTAGGACATGGCCGTTGGTGAGACTCTCATACCTTGAGCCAAGCCACTTTCTACCAGATAATCAATCTAGCAGGGTATGTAACTATTCTCTAGTCTCATCGCTCCCGCCGCTGGCAAGTCCGGGGAAGACGCCCCGAAAATAAGCCCGGCAGACAAGCAAATCCGACATGTTCGATGACCTTACAACCGGTAATGGCGCATATCATAGCTCTAATGAAACTAGAATCAGGCTTCCTCTTCTCGAAGATCGCTGCTTATTGCTGCACTAGGGTTGCACAGCGGTGCTAGTGGTAGTGTTAGGGAAAGTCTAGTGGGTGAAAACAACGGCCGTGATAAGCTCAATGACGTCGGTGGAGGGCGCCGGTCAGGAATGGTGTCAACTCGCTTCCAAGAACTGATAGAATCGACAGAAGAGCTGAGTATTGCCTCTCAGCAGCGAGAGACTGTATGGAGGATGAGACTTTGCTTCTATTGTTAGGTCCTCCTACTCGAGGCTGATGAGAGATATAGTAGAGGGGATCACCGTAATATCTGTTCAGCCAGAAAGTGCAGATCCCTCCGTATCAACTCAAAGACTCGCCTCGGCCGTGAATTAAAATCCAAGGGGCCAAACTGGCTTATGACCGTCTGCATTGTGTCAGCATCCCCTCGATTGACAGCAAGGAAAAGCAGTCTTTCAGAGACATCCCTTGCGACCACAGACAGTGGCACTCGGTGCGGTTAGAACATTCAATGGCATTCTAGGCTACCTTGAGCGCCATAAAGAGTCATCCCTGCCAAGGGCGTTTGTAAGCTAACTAGGTAATCACACCTGTTGGGAGTGCAAGCGGCAGGGCCCGCAGAGACGGAAAAGCCGTGTGGGCGGGGAACCCGTACAGCTGATCAACCCCAGATCGCGCTGGTTAATCTACCAATAATGTTCCGTATGGATTCCCCAGGATCTTAATGGAGATATTCTATCTATTGGTGCTCCAGTTCAACCCATCATCATCAGAATATCTAAACTACCATGTTCAGTTCCTTCAACATGAACAGTCCCGCCGAGAGCAGTGAAGTCAACGCCAGGAAGAAGCGCCGTGCTCGATCAAAGGCATGTATTCCATGCCAGAAACAAAAGGCGAGTATGTTATCCAGAGACATAAAACTTTGTGGCCCCATTGCTAACCTACCTTTGTGACTAGGTACGATGCTTGTCGGCTGGCGATAAGCAACCTTGTCAGAGATGTGACAAGCGTGGCATCCCGTGTGTATTTAGAAGACTTCCGCAATATTGGAAACCAAACAATGATGAAGGTCTGCAGTATTCCCATCGTGCCACTCCTTTTGGCTAATAAAGACAGATGCTAATGCTCATGCCAAGGATAAACATGGCTGAGGACCTGCGCAATCTACATGTCGCCATCAACAACATCTTGGCCAACAAACCTCAGGCTCCTCTTGGGCCCCTGAGAACGAGATTGATTGCTCCAGAATCATTCGGTAGTCCGAGCCCTGCACCTTCACCAACACCTCCCTCACCCGTTACATACGGTCCAAACGACACGCTGTTAGATGTATCCATCAAGGAAAGCGACTCTGTCGAGCCCCTCAACCAGATCCCTATCAAGTCCTTGTACGAAATCACAAGGCTCAAGTCACTCCGTTCTCGGCAATTGTCGCCCGTGTCACTACACGATGAGACGTCTCCTCGCATGCAGCAACCCTTAAGAGATCTGGTTTCTGAGGGAAGATTAGACTTGGAAGATGCTGAGCGTCTCACTCAGATCTTCTTAAACCAGACTGATCACTTTCTTTACGGCATCGCTAGTAGGTTCAAAGATTTGGAAAGCATCGCCGCTGTTCCTCTCTTCTCTTCACAGTCATCTGCACAGTATCTGCTCTTCACGAGCCCCAGGGGGAGGCACTCTTTGACATTTGCAGCTCGGAGCTTGGAAGGCTCATCTCCGAGTTTGTGTTTGCTGCTCAGGTCAGCATCGAGGATTTCCAAGGTCTGTGTATCGCTTCCTTCTGGCTGAGCGACATTTCCTGGTCCGTTTCTGGTCTTGCCATTCGACGGGCGATGGAATTTCAACTTGCGAGATCCTTTGATCTCATTGTTGGAGATGACACGGCCTCTGAACGATCCGGCAGCCGACTTCCATTCAGCAATCCTGACGACGCCCTCTGCTGTCTGCGAATGTGGTATCTCTTCTTCATCTGCGATCGTCACCTATCTATTCTTTACGGAAGGCCGTCAAGTTTCGGGGACGAGGTCTAGGTGGTCAAGTGGCAGAGATACCTCGATGCCATATCAGAAACCAGCACTGATGTTCGACTCGCGAGTCAAATCGAGTTGCTTTTGATATTGGATGAAGTCATCGCGCTCTTTGGCATCAGATCAGCCCTTCGTATTCCAGTTAGTTTCCAAAGCAGACTCGAAGGCTTCAACCACCAACTTGATCGATGGATAATAACTTGGGGTAGTCGTTATGGTAAGTTCTACTTTATAGCAATACATTCGACCTCGTTAACCCCAGTGGCAGAGCCTCACGAGCAGATCGGAGACTTCCCGGCTAAGGCTCTTACACTACACTATCATTTCGCCAAGCTTTTTGTATCATCCCATGTTTTCCGAGGCCACTCTTCCCAAGCTGGGGAGAACCCCCTTCCAGCCGAGTATCACGACATTGCTCAAGTTGCCATGAAAAGCGCCAAAGGAATCGTGGACCTCATTACGCAAGACTTGGACATCAGAGCGGGTTTTGTTGCCATGCCGCATTACTACCATACAATGATTGCATACGCCTGCTCCTTTCTTCTTAGGCTCGCTAGCAACAACCACAACCACTTGGGCATCGAACAACAAGATATTCTAAACTCGATCCTCCAAGTAACGGAAATGTGCCAGAGTACGCAATGTACTCGTTATCACATCATCCACTGGACAAGCAACGGTGAACCAGTCAAGCAACTATGCCAACCACGACGAGAAAGTGTTAGAAGAGGGCGTAGATGAAGACCCGGAATCTTCTACGAGGCGGCCGGACCAAGAATTACATGTCGATATGTGGGATGCAGTGAGGCAAGCTGCAACTACTCATGGTCATTTTCTAGGTGGCGAGCCAGTGCCTACAGACGAAAGAGAGATGACCGGAGACAGAATATTTGTACCAGATATGGCATCTATCGGCTTGGGGTCGCAATGGGAGGCTTTGCTTGCGTCGTTCGGCGGATAAGCCCAGCGTAAGCCCAGGGTACTATTAGTAAAATGGGAAAGATTGAATCCTTGAAAGTCTACCAACAGGCTAAATTCCATACTAGATGTGTCTTCATGCTCCTAAGTTATAATGCATCGGTAATATCAAGCCCGGTTATTCATACATCGAATTGGATACCTTTTTTTCACAATTATAAGTCACTATCCTATGAAATATTGAAAAAAAGCATCCGCAAATTATAGTATATAGTAGATATATACTAGGTTGAAGTACTCTAATCGCTATCATCACACTGCGTCGTACATGCAGTTTCGGGACAATAACCATGATTACAAGCAAAAGAACACAACCCCAGATAACCATCACTCAACTCTGGTAAAGGACATCCACGAACATTTACCACATCAGGAGCCACCTTTGCCTCGCCGTATGACGAACATGTGCAAGGACCTGGAGGGCAGTATCCATAGCCACAGGAGAACTTGCAAAGACCAAGGTAATTCTGTGTTTCACCCTGTGCCACCGTTCCTTCTACACAGACTGCTGTTGAACTTGGTGCTGCGCTTGTTGTCGTGGATTCTATTGTTGTGAATGTCGTCATTATCCTTGTGAAGTAGTTAGTTGTCTGGACTTGTGGCTTAGTCAGTTGTGTATCTAACCTGTCGGCCCCGGCAGAGACATCATCAACCCTTGGAGTTGACTCGGACTTCTTGGCAGTATTTGTTGTTCGGGTCCTTGTAGTCCGGACGGGTGTCGGGGTTGAAGTTGTTTCCCAAGATGATGTCGCATCTTCCTCGCCGGTTGAACTTGTGACAGCAGCCTCCTTGGATGTACCCTTCTTCGCAGCCATCGACCCTCCAACACCACCACCAACTGCCGCCCCAATTACGATCAAGGCTATCACAACCGCAGCAATAAACAGACCCCGTCGGATTCCCCAGATCTTCTTTTTCGGGGTACCATCTTCGCCCTCCCTCTTCTCGTTTTGACTGTCGACGGAAAGAGGCATTGCTTGAGGTAGTTGTTGGGACCTATCGGGTTCGTAATAATATTTCGGGAATCGTTCATCCAAGTAGTGATGTGCGTGATGTATCTGATCGGGAGAGATCACTTCTGGGGAGGTGGGTTCAGTTGGTGAGGCGATGGTTTGCTTCCCAGCATGGTAGGTATCATAAGAGTTTGCTACTACAGTGAGCAAGTATTCATTCAACATACAACAAGTCTCTCACCGTTCCAGGCCATAATTCAAAGATTGTACCGAGGCATGTTCCTTGGATTCACCAAGGCAGAACGACGGGTCAGTAGAAAAAAAAAACTACGGACGACATTTGAATGAAATTCGCGTCGGACCGATTTTAAAGCAACGGAGTAAGTGGAGATACAAAAGATCCAATTTCCCCTTTTCAACTCGGCAAATGTCAACCCCCCTGTCGGCTGTCAGCAGGCGGCTAGCAACATGATGGAACCGTTGACAGGGGACGGTGAGAAATATAGCCTATCTTGGATGCTCGCTTATAACTGGACCATCTGTAGGGCTATCCTGCCACGTAGTCCCTAGTCACATCATTGTCAGAGTACCGGGGGTATGAAGGCAAATTCAAGGGTATGGGGGCAAATTCAAGGTGAGGGCGCTTGCCGCCATATCGGCTTTTCGGACATCTGGGGACTCCTCAGGGATGTATTCAACAAATAATATGGTGACACAGAAGAGGTAAGGGTCCAATCCGGTTTTTGGCAAGTTGACATATGGTAAGCTCGTTAGCGTACAGTCCAGGTATGATTCTCCGTAGCATAGGGTTCCAGAACG
>JABEEN010000453.1:0-36381 GCA_013363205.1 Fusarium tuaranense | reverse complement strand
AGAGCCTCATGAGGCTCTCTCATCCGGGCGATTGCTCTCGATCTGAGAGCCGCACGGCAGGTGAACAGAGTGTGTCTCGTCTCAATGGGCCGACTTGATGCAAATGGGCCGGATAATAGTGGACTCGGCAAGGGGAACAAGTGGGACTGGTAATGATCAGAAAAGGTGAGTTATGGCAAGTAATTGTACGCAATGCCGGAGGACCACGCTGTAAATGGAGTTTTGACTTGTCATGGTGGCCTACAGCAACCCTGTCGCCGTCAAGACGCCAAACACGCCGGGAGCGGAGACGACATGATATTGCGGCGCCAGAGGAGACGAGTAAGAAAATGAGAGGAAAAAAGTATATAACGTGGCCCCCATCTGCTGTTCACGAGTGGAAGAGAAGAAATGGTGGACAGACTCAAATCGAGCGACACTTTGAATCCGACTCTTTTCCAATATGAAGGCATCTCTCTCTTGAAAGGAGGTGTTGATCATCGGCAGTTGGCTGCCGCAGAGCCTCAACACCAGAACTACACCGACAGATTTTTGCCTCACCTCACAGCTTTCGGCACTCGTACCGACCGAACGATAAGGGAAGGCCTTGCACACCGATATCGATACCGATAATCAGACACAAGCCTCATCTGAGGCTGAGCCGCGGCTGGAAACAAGCCGGCACACCACATCTCTACCAGGGTTCAACATTGCCCTGTGCTTTCCACACCGTCGTCGTCATCCCCCTTGCTCTCCCGCTCGGGTTCTCCTTCTTGTTTTTATTTTATTTCTCACGCCAAGATCTTCTTGACTAAAAATGGGAGCCGCGGGTTCTAATTTTCTTTGAAACGCCGTGATCGACACTCCCGGAATGTGTCGGCTCAGCTTGAGAGAAGAACAGACGCTCGCTACTGTCCTCTCTCTGCCTTTTCCTTCTTCCCCCTTACTCTCCCGTCAAGAACGTCACTCACACACTTGACCAACAGTCCGAATCATGACCACACGGCAAAGACTTGGCGTTTATTCACAATGACATGACTCCCGGCCTTACCCGAAGTCTGAAGACGCGTTGGGAGGATGACTCTCTTCGGCGACTGGTCCGCATCCCGCTGCCCCCAGCCTTACGTACCATGTTTACAATTGCGGCTCCCGGGCCCCTGGCAAAAGGACAAAGAGCCGCATTCAGGTCGTTCCAGCAAACTTCTATGCATGTCCCGCAGCCGAGCGGGTGGCTTGGCGCCGTCGACACCGTGGGTCCTTGTTCAGAAAAAAAGGAACTTAGCGAGTCGAGCCACACAACGTGATAATTATCAGATGAGATCCACTACCAGGACTTCCCCCTGGACATCCGATCCATCAAGATTGCATGATGCCAACAGCCGGCATTAGCAAACTTTTATTCAACGACGGTTCCACATCTGCCGGTTCAAGTGGCCCTTTCGGCATGCCTTGACCACCAGACCAAGGGGGGCCCATGACTTCCCGGCCCGACCTCAACCTTCTTCGGCCGGTTTGTGGATATAACTTGCCTTGGTCCGTGGTCAACCTCTTGAGACGAGTGCCAAGAGAGTGCCAAGAACTCCTCTCGTGCTTTACGGGATCCCCGGTGACCAGTAGTCCTGCTCATGAGCATTCTTGAGGAACCACCATGTGGATTCTATAACACAAGCATCACTTCACGGTTGGATCACAGCAGAGTATGTGGAACCACTATTTGAATTCTCTTATATAATACTTTCTAACCGGTATCCCGGTAAGAAAATGAGACATGTACATGATGATCATCAAGGTAGGTAGAAGGGCTCGCAGTCACTTTTTTTTTGTGGTGCTAGGGGCGCGTAGTATCTTTCACAAGACGGTGAGGCTTTAAACAAAAAATAATGCTCTAATATTTGGCGAGAAAAAAGAGGAAATATTGTAAGGGGGGCATTAACAGGGGGGAGAAGCCTGTTTGCTCAGAAGAGGGCATTGTTGCCACAGTCAAACACACCAGAGATGGCACTCGAATCGCTGGCCATGATGTCTGTGAGCTCAGTGATGGACGACCAGAGACCGGCAGCGTTCATGAAGAACGAGATGCCAATCAGGAAGGCGTTCACGGCAAAGAGGCAGATTTGCTTGGGGCTGCTGAACATGCAGTCCCAGTTCATGTGGAACCAGAAGACGGCGCTAAAGCCAAAGGTGAACCATGAGATGGTGGTGGCTGAGGCGATGGACAGGATCGAGTCGAACACGGGGATGGCGTTGGACAGGATGAAGCAGAGAACCCAGAAGATGGTCACCAGGGACATCCAGATGGACCACGAGCGCACATTGTTGGTGGTCATCTCGTGAGTGATCTTGAAGTACTTCATGACCTCGACGTAGCAGTACTTGATGCCAGTGTGACCGAAAGCCAGACCAGTAGAGAAGACGGCGGGGAGCACGATACCGTAGGCGATCTTGGCGGTGGTGGCAGCTGCCGAGCCGAGGGCAGGTGACACGGTGTATTCACCAGCAAGGCAATAGATGGCAATGGCAACGATGGTGTAGAAACCAATGGAGGTGACCTCGAGCCAGCACAGAGCAAAGCCAAAGTCGTTGACGGGGTCAATCATCTCAGCCATGTAACCAACAAAGTTGATGTTGCCAGAGTAAGCGTAGCAGATCTTGAGGCAAGCGTTGAGACCCTCTCGGAAGGTAGGGTTGCCAACAATCTTGAGCTCCTTGTTCCAGTCAAGAGGGGCATCCTCAGGGTTCTTGACACCCAGGGAGATCATGACAATGAGAGCAGCAGCGATAATGGCAACACAGCATGGGTAACCGGACCAGGCGACAAACTTGGCGGTTCGGGGAGCGCAGAGGACCCAGCAGCAGAGGCAGCCAATGCCAATGTAGCCGACCGTGCAGAGAGAGTGGTTGGAGATGGTGTTGAAGGCAATGGAGAGAGTGACACTGGCAGAGGCGGCAGTCATGATGACCTGGATAAGAAGACCGATACCCGAAGCGATCTCGAGGCTCTTTCCGCCTACAACGCGGGTCATATCAACAACGTTGACGACATGTTGGTGACGAGCATAGAACTGCTTAAGGACAAAGGCGGTATACCAGGACAGAAGACCGATGCCAATGATGGCAATGATACCGGGGACGATGCCCATCACCTTGAGGACACCGGGAAGAGACAGGACACCGAGACCGACCTGGTTGGTCAGAAGGGCAAATGTCGTGTCCCATTTGGTCATGTTGCGGAAGTTCTTGCCGCCTTCGCCACCGCCGAAGCCATTGTCGACGGGGACGTTTCTCTCCGACTTGATGTCGAGCTCGTGGCCGCTCTCATGGCCAACCTTTTCCTTGCTGTTGGTCTTGCTCGAGTCGTTGCCCTGATCAGAAGGGTAGATGGCGTTGGTGGCGTCTTGCGTGTAAGCAGTCATGATGGGCTATTGATGGTGCCGTGAGGCGTCGTGTAATAAAGATGCTCTCTATGTATGATGGATGTGCGAGGACTATATGTATTCGATTGGGTGGTGATGTTGTATGTACGGCGGTTGAGAGAGTGTATAGATTTGAAGGAGGAGAGGGAGTGATTCCAGTTAATGGATGAGAAGGAGGAAGTTGAGAGGAGTGAAGCAGTAAGATGAGGGTAGAGACGGGAGAGAATATATACAAGTCGAGCAAGAGTGAGGGCAACAGGAACAGGGAAGAAGGGACTAAGACTCGGGCAAGATGTTGAGGAGCTCGGCGTTCCCTCGTCAAGCTACCATGATCCTTGGTCCACCGTCCTCTTGCAGCGGAGGCAAACCCGTTGGAGCTACGGGCTACGGGCCCTTCCTCTCCATTGCCCTAATCGGCTGACTAGGTCATTGCTAATGGGGCGGAGGCATTTGTGAAGGCCAATCTCCCCATGGTGGAGCGAGCACAACGGGGAGCGGAGACTACGGTGCTAGAGAGGATATCGGGGCTCCGGGCGGAGGTGTATCGAGGCGAAGGGACGCGTGCTGGGGGGAGGGTTAGAAAGCGGAAAACCCTGGGGCTCCATAAGTTGGAGATGGGGGAGGCAAGCTTCCGAGGGACAGGGATAGAGAGGGGAGGAGAGGAGAGGATATGGAGAAAAATCACGTCAGGATCCAATGGGGGAGCCTATTGGGCCAGCGGCGGAAAGGTGAAGGGATCATGACGCCCTTCTCCATGGGGGGGCCAAGCAGGACAAGCATCAATGGCCCGTGGGGGATGGAACACGCTATTCGGTTCCAGAAGCCGTCATGTTACGTATTGTGAAGCCGTCTTGGACATATGCTTGGTCCGGTCCGGCCGTAATCCTGGGGCTGCTCACCCGGGCCGGTTTGGATGAGCGGATCCGAGGGTTTTTGTGAGTGATTTGCGTTGTCTGAGTTGTCCATGATGAGGGGATCACCAACAGAGTCGAGTGTTTCGAGATATAGCCTGAAATATCACGACAGAATTCCCCAATTGCGTTCTCATGTACAATGACGATGAGAATGGTGATTAGAGTAGATGGGCCAACAGTCGACGAGGCAAAAAAGCAAAAGGGAACCACAAAATGCGACATGAACTTCAATGCTTGGCTGTTGACTGGAGCAGGCGCAGGGTTCCATTCCATTTCCAAGCGCCGCCGCGGCTCTGTCGTTGGAACAAACGCTAGCTCGCTCTGATTCGAGGCTGACGGGTCGAACCCAGACAGGGGACTAGACCGAGGAAGGAGAACCGAGGCGTCGGGTGGAGATCTCTCTTGTTCAAACACACACGCCCTAGAGTGGAGGCTGTCCTGGAGGTTGGTTTTGCTGTTCTTCATCTCTTCTCTGTTCAACAGCAGACCACTGCGCTAACTCCCATACCGCGGCGCCGGGTGGAAGCGAAGAACATGTGCGTTGACCGTTGACTCGGTCTGCATGGATGAAGGGTTGATGAAAGAAGAAAGAGGCGTGATTCATGAAGGAGAGACGCATGATGGATAATGGTTGTAATCCCAATCCCAGATCTTGACGAGTCGTTGCCGCCGCGAGATCCATCCGTGGTGGGTGTGGGTGACAGGGGCACCTTCCGGTTTGGAGAATTGGAGTAAAGAATTGGAGGCAGCCTGTCGCGGGTCAGGATCAGGGTTCATGTCACGTGTATCTTGAAGAGCCATGTGCACATGGTCCGACGTCCGAATATTTCCCTTCGTACGTTGAGGTCTTTGTCTTGTCCGTGACAACTTGAAGAAATCACCATTCCCTTCTGAATCAACAATGGCATGTTGCGTTGCCACACGCTTAATTGCACGCCAGCGCACTTTGTTTTAGTTTGATGCGTCCTTAGACTCACTGACAGAGCCACATCCGTCATGAAGCGCCCCCTGCAACAACCCTGTCCCCTGCGCGTTTCCACATTCCTCCTGTTTCCCAGCTCGCAGTGCCCCAGTCACACGCCTTCTAGTCGTCTTCTAGAAGAAAGAGGACTACCTCCTGAGGCAATTAACGGGCCCGAAAAAAAAGGTGAGACGGACCCGGGGCCTTGCCCGACTCGCTCTCTCTTAAAAAGAGAGCCCCAGAATGCCAAGATAACTTGACTCTTGCTCCTCACCTTTTATTCCTCGTTTTGGTTTTTGCCGCGGTGGGTTCTACGAGCTTTTTGATGGGGATCACCAAGGTTACCCAAGCTTCAGTTGCTTGGCAAAGCATCATCCTCGAGCATCAGCTACTCACCGGGGTCCCGCGCTCTCCCCTCTTCGCGACCACACACGGCGATGCCATTTTACGAGAAACGACAGACATCCTCTTGGAGATGTCTTGTTACGTACAACGACCCGTAGTCCCCATGGGACACGCTTGCTTTCCCCCGGCGATCGCTCTCGACAATCAGGGGACTCCAGACTTTCCCCGTGAGACTCGTTCTCTTGGCTTTCAACGCCCGACACAAGAATCCCCAGATATTACGTTTCTCGACATTCCTCTGGAAGCCCGAGAGGAAGAGACGTGGCCGATGGGTACCGGCCCGGAAATGTCCCGTGCGGCCACGGTGATGCCGCTCATCATCATACTACCGTTGACCTGGAGCATCGGCCAGATGGCCGTGGTGCCACTCCGACGGCAGTCTCCCGCGCCCTGCTGGACCCGCGCCCTTCCGCCCTGTCCTGTCGACCAGTTGTTACCTATTCTAGCCGCCTTTGACCATCAGCCTTGACCTGGCAGTAGAGCCGCACGAGGGCCACCTAATATCTGGATCCAAGCGCTGCATCTCCCATTCAGGCAAGCTTCTCCTGCCGCCTCACCTGGATCAGCAGCGTCACCCGTCAATCTCTCTGCTAGTACCGCTTGACTGCCACGACAGGGACATTGCCGGCATCCCATTCGGGCCTGTCCGAGAAATCCCGTCTACTGCTCCCCCTCCCCCCTGGATCTTGATGCCTGGTTTCGAAAGAAGAAGCTGCCGGATCCCAATCGCCACGGCATGTAAGTGATTGGCGATGTTGGTAATGTCAAAGAGTGACCTTCTGCAATGACGGAGCCCGAGCATCACGGCACCCGGGCCTGAAGGGAACCCCTTGCGGGCAATGGGCACAGGCATGACCTTGCTCAAACAATACCAAGCTGCGGTATTTTGTGCATGAACGTGTCTACGCTTGGCTTGCGACTCCGCTCTCGAGGATTCGTGTCATGGATCGTTGGTCACGATCTCCTCATTTCTCACATCTCAACGCCAATAAGGTTTGTACAATAACCACCGCGTCAACAACATCGTTCGGCTGTCCGTCCCTTTCGATCGCCCGGGGGGGCCGTGTCAATATTCTGGAGTCACTTTCATGGGTTCATCACCTTTGTTTCTGCATGGCACGGGCGACTTCCGGTTGTAATTCTCAAGAAAGCCGCCGTTATCCTCGATACCCTCATCGTTCCCCTCAAACTCCGCCTCCAAGAGTCTCCGCTACAACGACTTTCATTACGTACAATTCATCCCTTTCCCCGACTCGAGGTCGCCTTATGCCCCGGGGAAGTCTTGTCCATCTGCTTAGATTTGTAACATTGTGAGGGGCCCAAGGGTCCAAAGGGGCCCCGGGTATACACCGTGACGGACCATGGAGGAGAGGCTCGTCCCGGCTGATTACCCACTTGCCCTTGGCTCAACTCAATGGGGATCTTGGCGATTCCTGGCTCCATATTGATAACATTTGGGCGTGGGAATTCGTTGACTGTTTGCTGCTTGTCAAACAGTCACATCCAGATGTCATTCTCTTACACTCTCCTGGCTCTTCGGCGTACCATCCGGGAACCACTTCTGACTGCCGCCGGGACGGTGGATGCCGGTAAGGCCTGGATGCATCTAGGAACGACCTTCCGTACGAGGAATAGGCTCTTGAGGCTCTGTCTTGGGCATCGAGATGCGCTACTATCGGAAATCCGAACCTTGAAGTTTCAGGCTCCAAGCCGGCAGCGACCGGCTCTGCAACTCGTCGAACTATCATAACGTTCTTTGGTCAGCTCATGGCATGTTGGGGCAGCGTCGCGGGGATGTATCTGGCTGAAAGAAGGTGGGCAAGAGTTTGCCCTGAGGGTTAGGAGTTTTGTCGGAGGGTTGAGTCAACCCACGAGTACGAGGCCTCCACAGGGTAATTTTGTCGTGGCTCGCCACGGCATCAGTGGGTATACAGCTCCCTCTGTGACAGGAGTTTTCTATTCCTACTCATTGTTCACCTCGTTCAGCACCCTCCCCTTTCCCCATCGTTGTTGTTTACATACTTGACCAAACACAAGATCATACAACAGCTTCAAGCCACAGTGAAGTTTGATATCTCGTTTTGAGGATCAACACCGTACTTCTTCGTGGAGGAACTGACATCCGATGACTGACAGGAGCAACTCGCGTCATACACAACGGGAGAGCATCGATCGACGACCGCAGCCGCCGAATCATTCCTGTGATATATTGTTCTTCGGTGCACAATCTTGCCATTCCGGAAAGCTCTGTGCTTGAATGTCATAGTGTCGGTGCGAGTCGTAGGACTTCACCCCTTGCATCCGGGAGCAGCCAGTATGTCTTTCACGCCACCAAAGTGGATGGAGAGAGAGAACTCCCGGATGCTCCGAGCTGGAGCCCCGTCCTCGTGGCTGGAAATCATCATCTAGCTACGTCTTGTTGGAGTTTCATTGCCTCCAGCGGTTTCGGCTGTTAGCAGTTGGATGGCTGGACTATCGAACAGTTGCAAGAATGGTGGCCCAAAGCCCTTCAATCTCGCATCTCCTATCTCACCAGCAATATCAGCCTTCCCAGATGCTAGAGATGCATAACTGACAGAGTGTAGTTCTTCTAGATGTCCCACGCACAAACGAGCCGAAGCCCGAGCGGTTTTGTTTGCTCTAGCCCAACAAACCCAGGTCGAAACCCGCAGCCTCGACTTCTGAAGCCGCAGTTTCCTCTTCTACGATCTTTGTTTCATGTCTTCATTGATGCTTCGCCCTCGTCAAATATGGCTGGCTACATATTCTCGCCCACGAGTTCCTTGCATTCTCCACCATATCCCTTTACAACAAGTGTAGTGAACTAGCATGTAAAATTGCCAGATGACATGCCGACGATGATGTGCTCCTTCAAAGTCGGGATCCGTCCTTATTACACCCATGGGACAATACGTCCAGCTTCCACGCTTGACAAATGGAGCGTTTGGCATCCCAAGTAGAGCATAGAATCAATTTTAAGAGTTCTCCTTCAGCCACCACTCGGTGAGATGTTTGGAGTTACCCTCTCGTGCCCGCCAAACCCCTAATCACCCTCCGAATTCACATTGTGCGAAGTGAAGACATACTGTTTCAACGTCCTCCTCGAGGCGGGTTGGGGATGACTTTGGATTGTGACCTGATAAACTGGTTGATAGGGGGGTAATCCCATAACACACTGTTTCCTCCGCTCTATTTAAAGATGGCAAATACCTCGATAGTTCAGGGCATCAACGAGCTCGCCCTTCAACATCAAATTGAAGCCCGCGTGGTCTGTATCTGTGTGATCATCGAGCATCCGCGCGGTTCTTGTTGAGGCTACTTCTCTCCTAAACCTAGCACGTCCGCCCGAGTTCTTTCTTGGCTGAGATGCTGCTATAAGGTGTATGAGCTTGGGTACTGAAGTCTTAACCCTCTGGGCCATCCATGTTATCATATACTACACATAAATACCAGCCTGTTGAGGCCATTCCCAGTGCCATGACTGACTATGGGGACGCTCAAAGCAGTCGCTCAACTATAGGGTGTGCAGGATATCCTCGATTCCTGCCGCCACAATCTATCAACGGTTCAAGAGCCGGGAAGACGACGACTTGAAGAAGCCATTTTCTTCAGAGAAGTTGCCTATATGTTCTTTATCTAACAGTAGATATAAAATGTCGGCCTTGGCATAGTCTTGTCGACCGTGGTTACAGTGTCCTGAAGAGGCTTGCCATAAATCATCGGGGATCTTGCCAACAACTCGTCACGATGACAGATCGCATTCCTAGAATAGATACCTTCTCTTATCTAAGGCTTGTTCCTAGCTGTGTATAAATACAAGAGCGATTCTATACATGCCGAGAATTGATCCAAACTCAGACAATTGCAGTAGTCTTGGATACCCCCTCATCAGAGGTTATCCGCCAAAAGACCAACAATTCACACCAGTCGAAACTCCCAACGTAACATCAATGATGGAAAGGTTCCAGAAGGTTGCTCGACGAATATACTTCAATTTTTAACTTTCTCAACTCATTAGACCTGCATGCCAGGCACTTCTAAACGAACTACTCGCCATGTTCGTCCTCGACTGATAGGGGGTGTCATCGTTGAGTCTTTTGCCTAGCTTCCTGCGACGTTACCTCAGCTGGCTCTGTCTTGGGTGATTTCGGTTCAATTCTTCAGAGGCCGACGTAGTGCCAATACACTCCATTGGAGAGGCGGCACTGCAGAGTGCATCCTTCCACTTTACTCTGCAAACCCATGTCAACCACCTCACAATGCATGACAGAAAAGGACAAGATACTTGAATAAACAATAATTGTATGGTATTTTCTTCATAAGCATAAACTGTGTAATCCGATACTGCAGGTGAGTGGAATTCGTTCCCGACTATGCGGGCAGACATGTCGTACCCCATCATAGTCATAACAAGCCGTACCGATTCTAACAATAAACCATTGTAACCGCAAACACGTATCCATCTATCCTCTTGGTTTTCTTCCGTCCCCAGATGAATTTAGGTGAAACGACGTCTAACAGAGAGAGAGAAGCGACTCTGGGTCGACTTATTCTTCAGCCTCCTCCACCTTCTCCGCCTCCTCCTCAGGCTTGCGCTGGGTGTAGTGGCGAGGAAGGCGGTTCTCGCCCTCAGTGTAAGGGAAGCCGGCTTCCTCACGGGCCATATCGTTAACCCACTTCTCGTCGCCACGCAGACCGGGCTTGGTGCCCAGCTCAGACCACTTGGCAGCGAGGTAGAACCAGCCGAGGGCGTTGCCAACAGTGCCGACCTCGTCGCTGACACCAGTCTTGGCCTCGT
This sequence comes from Fusarium tuaranense, assembly GCA_013363205.1. Lineage (NCBI taxonomy): Eukaryota > Fungi > Ascomycota > Sordariomycetes > Hypocreales > Nectriaceae > Fusarium > Fusarium tuaranense. The sequence goes on along the minus strand of JABEEN010000453.1, from coordinate 25,911 downwards.
GGGACATCTTGGCGTGAAGGTCCTTGTCGGTGAAGAGGTCGATGAGGTGGCCGGCAACAGTCTTGTAGTCGCCGGGGGTGACAAGGAAACCGTTGACCTTGTCCTTGACCTGGAGAGGAATACCACCCTCGTTGGAGACGATGACGGGGACACCAGCGTGGAGAGCCTCCGAGACCTTGATCTCGAAACCCTCGCGGGTGGAGAGCTGGAGAATGACGTGGGCGTTGGCAATGACCATGTTGAGGAGCTGATCGTTGGCATCCAGGCGGATGACGCTGACGTCCTCCAGGAGATGGGGGTAGTGGTCCTCCAGCTGGGTCATGGTCTGGTCGAAAATGATGGCACCATCAGGGTCATCAATGGAGCCGTTACCGCAGCTGCCAAAGTCAGTAAAAATCTATAAATGATGAGTCGGATAACTTACACAGCGAGCTGAGGAGGGTCGGTGATGCCAGCCTCGTCGCAGCGGCGGCGGAATTCGGCGTAAGAGTCGATGACGGTGGGGATACCCTTGGCAGGGTCGAATCGAGCAACCTGGGCGATGTACTTGCGAGTGGGCCAGGCAAGAGGAGTCCTGAATTTTGGTTAGTCCCCGTCTGTTGCAATCAAGAATTGAGAACTTGCATTCGCTGCGTCAGGCACTGCTGGTTGTAGATGTGGGCGTAATAGCCAGTGTCCCACTTGTTCATGGGCTTGTTGAGGCCGTCGATCCAGTCGGTGGTAGCGGGCAGGTAGACGACCTTCTCCTTGGGGACGTTGTGGGGAACGAACTTGGGGATGGGGTGGCTGATGAACATGTCCGACTCCCGAATGTTGCTCCAGAGGTAGTTCCAGATGTCGTTCTGGGGAGAGCCCTCAATGGCAATGAGATCACTTCGCATCTGGATGTGAGATCGGTAGAGGACGGGACGGTCGGGGGTGATCTTCTTGATCAGGGGGATGAGACCGGGCATCTGAGGGTCATCAACCTGTTCAATTGTTAGTAACTCCCTTTTCTTTCTCTACAAAGTTGTTCTTACAAAGATGATGTCGGCGCCACCCTCCTCAGGAGGGCGGAGAGGACCGCCCTCGGAGAGCCAGTATCGGTTGGCGTTGTCCTCAATCCAGTCGGTGATGGCGGCCTTCTCAGGGTCCGAGATTCGCTGGTCGGGGTGGCTGACACCCTGGAGGATGTTGTGCTGGTTCTTGGTGATTCGGAAAACACCAGGTCGGGGCTTGGGAACTGTTTGGCTGTTAGGATGCTGCCGAATTTGTTTGAGGGGTCATTTCTACTAACCATACCAAGTCACATCAACGCCTAGGAGTCGGCTGAGACGGACGAGGGCATGGCGCATGAGAGCGACACCGCCACCCTGGGGAGTGGCGCTGAAGAAGGCAATCTTGGTCTTCTTCTCACGGAGCTGGTTGGCGTAGAACTGCATGGCACCCCAGGTGGCAGCAGAGCAAGTGTCCTTGTGGTTCTGGAGGGTTGTGAGGTGGACACGGAAGCCAGCATCAGTCTGGACAATGCCTCGGTAGCCAACCTGGAGGTGAGGAACCAGCGAGGGGCCGAAGTTACTGGGGTTTTGGTTAATGACGAAGTTTACAAATCCATCATGGACAGACTTACAGGATACACTTGCGGGCCATGGAGTCGGCCTGCTCATCGACACGCTTGACATCCCAGAAGTTCTTCTCCTTGGCCTCGTGGTCAGGTCTAAGGACGACGGGGACAACATCGAGCTCGAGCCAGAGACGCGAGCAAAGAGAAGGGCTCATGTACTTGAGCGTGACGGGGAGACCAGCTCCGATGAACTTGACAAAGTTCTCATGCTCATAAGTCTCAACCTCGGAGATGATATGGTCGGCGATGAGGTCCTGACCCTCACGCATGTCCTCATCGAGCGAGATGTGCTTGATGGAGAAGTCGTTGAGGTAGACGGTGTCATGGATAGCGAGGGCAATGACGGCAGTGTGGTCATCGGCGAAGACGGCAGAGATACCGAGGTAGAAGGTCTGTGATTGAGCTTGTCAGTTTTCGGCCAAGACAGTGATCGGCGTTGTGGTTTCATGGCAGAAGCTCCAGATGTCTCGATTGGGATGACGCAAGATGTCATGAGGGCCCAGAACGGCATCCAAAGTCAAGATGGAGCAAAAAGACAGTATAAGAGAGAAAACGCACCTGAAGAGGAGCGCTGACGGGGCCTTCCTTCTCGACGAGAAGGCTCATCTGCCTCTTGCGGTGCGACGTGGCGCCCGTGGAAAACTTGCGTGTGGGCTTGGAAGTCATGATGGCGGCGGACTGCAGCGAATGGCGGGGTAACAGGTATGAGGGAGGGGTAGTGAACTGGTGATGGGTCGTGGAGGAAAGGCTCTCTTGGGGACGGGAAGAGAGACGAGAGAACTCAGCGAGAAGCCAATGGAGATGCTCAGGATTTCAGAGGAATGGACAAGACTGCGGCCGAGCCTCAAGATATACTCTTGGAGAGCTTCCCTGGTCAGGTCAGACAGGCAAAAGGCGGTGGTGAGTAGGAGGTCGGGATCGAAAGAGTTGTGGAGCTGGAGCAGCGTCTAACACACAGGCACCCCTGCTGAAGATGGCTACACCAAGAGATTGGGGGTTATGAGAGGCCGGAAGACGGGGACCACCGATGAGAGAGAACGATTATGTGTTGGTAATAGTTGAGCAGGGTCCTCGGCAACAACATGCAGAGATGGGAAGGCCAGGCTGGTAGTTGACCCAAGATTGAAACCCTGGTTGGCCCCGTCAGCGCGGGTCTATGCAGCAGGGAAGAGGAGGTACGAGGCACGCACTTGGTGTTGAGTACAGTACTCGTACGGTACTCCTGTAGGGCGACAAGAGGTACTCGAGGTATCGGGAGAGACAAGGGGAATCGACAAGTCAACTTGACAGGGGGGGCGAGAGAGCGGGCAGGCGTGGGGTCAACAACCAGTTGAGACTGAGGTGACGAGGTGAGCAGGCGATGATGCCCCAAGGTGAGGAGACGGGTGGCGTGCCGGAGACAGGGCGAAGCTTTGACTGCTTGCGGTAGACGGTCACGTTGGCCAGCGTTTGGACGACAGGCCGTACTGAGAGGCGAAGATTGCCTGAGCCGGATGCTCAGGTAAATTAACACAGGGATATGAATCGAGGGGGAGAGAGAAAAGAGATTGGGTCTATGGGGAGTAGAGATTTGAAAGCGGGAGCAGGTGTAGAAAGTGGCACTTGCTAAGGCTGCTATGGTGCGTCTGTGTGTCAGATGATAGAAAGAATTTGTCGATGTCTTGACTTGCCTTCTGAGGACGCTGCCTTCCTGTTACTGACTCTGACACGGAATCAAATCACCAAAGCCGAAGGGTCCGGGGGTACATGAAAAGGGGGGGCAGAAAGGGCTGGGCAGGAAGCAAGACGAGGCGAGGTGAGGTAATGAGGACGTGGTCTGATATGCGTGATGAGATCACCGGGGGTTGATGAATCCGATCGTGGACCTGCGATTCTGGGCGGCGGTGATGGGAAACCGGATGGCGAAAAGTCGCTGTGATCCAGGATTTTTTTGGGAAGCAAAATCAATAAGCGCCGCCAACGTGCTTGATGCAGGTACGAGGTCACATCCGCTGGTGTTGCATCTGTCTCCTCGAGAAAGTTTAGATGAAAGAACGAAAAGAGTTGATGAGAAGAGAGGGGAAGCGGAAAGATGAGGAGCGACAAGTGACATTCCTCGTGTCGCTCAGACCTAAGGATGGAAGGAGGCATGGACAACAGGCAGTTTGGGTTTTGCTCTTGTCTCTTGCGGGCCAGTAACAGTTGCAGCCACTGCATCATCAGATTCCCTCCTTCCTGTTGCTGTCGTGCAATGACAGCTCTCCGGTTGCGGACATGTCAATGTTTCACTAACCTAGACCAGAGGCAGTTTGGTGAGGACAATTAAGGTTGACCCTATGGCTTGGTTTTTTGTTTCTTGAGCCCTTATGGAACATTCTGTGTTCCATGGCCCTGGAACTGTTCTGTCTGGGCACGTTGACCGTTGCAAGATGCACCATTGCAACGGCAGGGCTGGTCGTGCCTGGGTCGGTCTTTGTTTGGGATTTGCTGTTGAGCTGCATTCAATCCTTCTATTTCCAGGAGCTGTCACCCACTGCTACAGGGCGCTACTGTGCCGCTCAACGGGACCTAGACCTACAGCAGGTAGCTTCAAGTACCTAATGTACCTAGGCCCAGTAGTGCTGCCGACCCCGCGCTGCCCTGCGCCGAGCCGCCCGGGGACCGTTCCACGAGGAAGGAGGGATGTGGAGTTGCAGAAACAGCACAGGCAGCCCGCGGGCAGGGTCCACAAAAAGGAAGGAGCGATGCGAGAGGGGCCGTCCGTCCCCGGAAGATGGCCGCTAAACCCCCGCCGTCTTCCTTGCCGCCCACGGGCACCCACTGTTTGCTCTCGCACGAGTCGGAAGTCTCTGGGGAAGACGATGGACCGCGGCTTCTACCCTACGACTCGCCTCTTTTACCGTCTTGAGCCCCCAGGCGAATATGCAAGGGGTTTGTTCCCTTGCTCAATGGCTATCTGGCCTCAGCCTGAATGATCATGTAATGTACGTCAGTTGCCGACTCTGTGGGGGTTAACAAGACTCGACAAGGTTCAATGCGATACCGCTATCTGTCTTGAAGACTGCTTTACAACAGAGCATCGAGTAAGGGACTTTCAATTAGTTTGAGGAGGCACTGTTTTCGCCTCAAGGGGCTTCAACTCATGATTCAGCCTCCGGATCCCCGTTTTGACATGATCACGACGAAGAACGAGACCCCGAGCGCCCGCCTCACCGGGCAACGGCATTCAGGAGAAGCAGCCTCCCCGAGTACGTACAGCATTTCGTACGACGTCTGTACGAAGGGTGGCTTGTCAATCTATTCACCGTCTCGGCTTTCCGGTCAGCTGGTCGTTCCATCGTATGATGGCTTTCAAGGTCAATCCCAAGCATCAAGGGCGGCTCATGGGCAACCCATCTCACCGAACTGCCATCAGTGACCGCATGAGCCTTGATGACCTTCATCTCTTACTACCGAGTGTTTGCAAACCCTTGACCGCTGACCGGCGGTGAACCGTGTTGGGTTGGTGATGCTGCGCCAATCATCCCACCACCAGCATCGCGCATGTGCCTCTGCGGCATGCCCATTGGATCTGCCGCGACTCAGAAGCCGTGGGACGAGGCCATTCGATGGGATCAAGGCGCGGACGGAAGTGCATCCCGGGTGCCGCGCGCGCCTCTGTCGATAACGCCAGCTCGAGTTCGAGCCTGCACCGTGGGAGCTACATAGAGCGGTGGAACCCATGAATTCACGATCGACGTACCGGTACCAACGCGGGCCCTTGCTGAACATCCTTGCTCGGTGGATACTTGCAGAAAGCCTCCCTCATGCTTCACGGCTCTCATGGGCGGTCATGGTGTCGTTATTGAAATCCCTGATTCAATTAGGTGTCAATGGCATGAGCACACGTGGCCGTGCTATCCCATGCCAACCCTCAACCTGGCGCGGCCTCCTTGTCTCGCGACGCCCTCATGAGATGGGTAACTCTGCTCAACTGTGCTACACCAAGGTTGCAGACTCGAGTCGCATCACATCGCACTGCTTTGTGTTGGGTCGCACAGCGTTCAATCGCAGAAAGGCGACTTGCGGATTGCTTTTGAAGGGCGCAAGTATGCGTTTTCACATGTCGCAAATTTCAGGTTGAAGGCGCCAGACATTCTGGACGCAGCGAAGCCATCCCGTTGACTTTTCGCAGCAATCGTTACGAGCTTCTTGAGATGTTGTCGACGACCTCTTCTTATCAATCTGTTGATCGGCGCCGCCATCTCCACCATGCTGTGCTGATAAGATCGGTCTCCGACGACCGATCGCGGAAAGTGGGCGTCGCACCGGGGTCGGGTCTGACCTGACAGGCCGCGCGGCTCAAACACCACCATCAACGAAATGTGCTCTTACTGACGAGGACATTTTGACTTCGAGTTCATACGGACGAGAGTAGTCCTGCTAACGAAAACTGGCTTTTCACAGGATTAAGCAACAATGGTTCCGAAACCCTCACTTGGTTTTCTGGGCGCTTTGTCCCTGGTTCTCAGGGTCGTGAGCGGCGAAAGCGACGATATCGAGCGTACTCAACCGGACCAGGCGTCAGCCAGAGAGCGGGCGCATATGGTCTTTAACGCCATACATTCTGCAGGTCGGCAATGGGGCTCATCTCTGTATCACAACGGCTTCGGCTTTTTTCCAACCATTGTTCCTCAGGGCACCCTTCTCTATCACGGTGCTCGGCAGAATGTGACACCAACAGGACCTGAGTGGCTAGCCTTCGAGATTGAACATGCCGAGAACTTTGCGCCATCATTCAGAGCTACGCCTGGTGATGGGCGCCCTCGGCCTCCTCCGCCAGGTAAACAACCTAAAGGGGGGAAACCTATGCCGGAGCCTGAAGAGCCCCGCCAAGAGCTACGACGCCGTAGAGAACATGGCCCAAACGGTGATGACGATGGAAGAAGACATGGCCCTGGCGATGGAAGAAGGCATGGTCCTGGCGATGGAGACGACGACGACCAGCCTAGGAACTATCGCGGATACCTCCATACGTATCAGGCGAAACGTGATCTGAAGCTGCTTCTGATCGACGGCATGAGCGCTGGCAAGACCGCGATGGGAACTCTGGACTCTCAGGATCTTGTCCTTCGCGAGAATACCACCAAGCACAACGACGGCGTGTGGGACGAATGGGCACGAGCACTCGACCTGTGCGATATAGCCAATGAATGGGGTTATGATGGCTTGGTTCGGGTGGAAATAGGATTCGAGGTCATTCAGTGCAACTTCACCACCAGCTTGAATCTGGTCAGCATGACGCGAACAGAGATGATGGAAAACACCATCGGGATGCGTCAGCTGGCACCTTTCCAGTGGGCACGAGCTGCTGGTGAGCGATACAATGACATTGGAGGTGATCGACTGCGGATCGACTTTTCGTCGATGGTATCAGGCCTCTTCATGCCCATCAACATTTCCAGCACCGATGCCAAGCGACCAGATCTCATGCGACTCGGAGCGGCAGACTTGGACGATTTGAAAGACCTCAAGGTATACTTGAAAGACGTCGCCACTTCACCCCGAAGGTTCACGGTCAACTGGCAGAGGTTGGTCGACCTCATTGTGAGTCGATACAGCAAGAGGCTGGCCACGATGATATACGAACCACTGCCGTCGAAACATTTTATCAACGAGATCGAGGCTGCTACACTGACTTGGTTCGACGCACTGCCGTTGCCCGACGATGTGAGCGTAGCAGAGAGCGAAAAGAACCGGACCGCAGATGCCATTGAGCGTTGCAGGAAGCATTATCTCCGACCAGCTTTGGTCACCGCAGAACGATGGAGTCTCGAAGATGACTTGATCTATACGTCTATCGATACCGTTATGGGGCATGTCTGTCGGGATCTCTTTTCAGTTCGAAGCCTATTGTTGGAGGCATCCGGTTCGACTTCGAACGGTTACAAGGTCAATGAGGAGGCCGGGGATGAGGACAAGTTGGAGGATGCAGTCAAGGCTGGCCGAGCTATATTGCAACAACTGGTCGACATTCTGGGGTGGACAACTTGGAAGCAGACACAGCCATGTTCACCAGACGAGGTCCTCTTCATCGCCATGTGGCCATTTGGAGAGGAGGACGACCACTGGAACCCTGGGTGTCGGACAATTGACCAGGTCCAGCATCCCTCTGGCTCATATTGGAGAGGATGGGGTCATCCGCCAAGACCCAAGCCGAGCGACGAGGCTTAATTCAGCTTGACGCCAGAGCAAGGTTGGAGAGGATTTTTTGCGGTATGCGCGGTTGTTGTTTGTGAACTATGTAGCGATGAAGAGCGAGTAATGAGCGAGTTTTTACAGTACTTGAATATACGAGAGATCAACAGTTTCGCCTTGTCTTTGAAGTTGCCAGGTCAGAGCAGTGATGTCATGAATTATTGGAACAGCAATTGGGCCGGAACGAGCAGTGATGGCCAAGACAAGACGCTAACTCGTGCACGAGGAAGAGTGACGAAAAAGAAATTGATCGTACGATCACGGCAGTTGGTAGATGCTGCCTGGTTGTGGTGGTTGAAGCTGGCAAGTCAACGTTACAACAATTCGGTGACCACCACCACTCGTATCAATGGTCACCATCGACCAAGCTCATCACTCAATAAATCAGACTGGCAAAAAGCAAAAAAAGAAGAGCTGATCAATCGACCACGCCAGGAGTCGAACCTTGATAGAATGTTAGTATCAATGATGCTGATGCGGGCTGTTTATGGTTACTAACCTGGAATCTCTAGAGAATTCGGGGCTCAAAGACCGAAATCTAGCGCCTTAGCCATTAGGCCACGCGGCCGGTTCTTGTTGTTGGAAGACGCGACGAAAAAGAATTCTATAAGCTCTGCTGTGTTGTCATAGTGGAGATTAGTTCGTCCAGTCTTTTTTTTCGATTGTAAGAAAGAATTTGACATGGGGAATTTGTGGAATTTCGATTTTAACCCTGACCAAGGCATTGACCAACAGGAGACGACTAATTCTCATTCATGCAAAGTGCGGAACCAATTCCACATTTCAGGGCTTCTTCTCATCCATGTCCATGTGAAATCGCGTTCGGTTACCAAAGAAGGGATTATTACTTCATGACTGACCAAGCTGAGCAAAAACTCGGCCATGATACTAAAAACAAGAGTCAATGTGAGGAATCACAATAAATTCATGACGACCCACCTACAAGCCCCCCGTTTCTCAAGCATGCAGAATCGACATCTCCGGGGAAGCCTGCTTATGAATGCTACAGAAACCATTCGCGCAAGTGGACCTAAAACAGCGGCGACCAAACCCATTGAAGTAATGGAGCAAGGAACAAAACCGTCACATGGCTTCTTCTCGACAGCAGTCAGGGGGACAGACCATGGGAGGCTCAGCTAGATCTTGATTTTATCCCGTTATACCCGTTCCGATGAATCTTCGAGTCTCTCTCTCCCCGGGTTGATCCGAAGCTTGTTGCTTTCTCGTGTCAGCCCACTGTGTGTCATGAAATTGGTTTTTTACTCAAGGCCTCGTGGCGTTCAAAAATAGGGCCAGCCGTTGACATTTCCGCTTCTCCGCAAGAATTTTGCAGTAGACTGCCTATATTTCCCCGTTTGAGCTGGAAGCTGTCAATTAAGCATCTTCCTGCTGATTGACGCAAGCGTACAGGGGGGGAGGGGACGGAACCGAAGCAGCACCGTTTACTGCGTGTGGCTCGGCGCGTCTAAACTAATGACATGGGGGCATTTTTTTTTGTCAACGCTTAAGAGGCATACGTGCTGTAAGTCGGCGGGGCTACGGGATGGAATTACAACCTGGTTCTTCTGATTCCAGCAGTTTGGGTGAAGCGACATTGACTGAAACAGCATAGATTAAAATCAATTCGGCCGCACTAACATGAACAGGTCCCGTGCAAAAGAGCGCACTCGCAAAAAAAACTCCGGCTTGAAAACTCGGGAGGCGCACGGCAACTACGGCCATCATCGTCGTCCGCGGAGATGCGCCGTCCAACCAAGCATCAGACCACTATGAAGATCGGGCGGTGATCCAGGAACACAAGGGGACCTCCGGGGTGTTCGGGGCCATGAGGGAAGTTCAACTATTTTTTTTCTTCTTACTCATGGCATGATGTTTCACGATGGAGGAGACGAGAAATTGTAATGGCCTTTCTCCGCGCCTTGACTGGTTCTCCGGAACCCAAGATATAAAGACCCCGAGAGCTGGCCACTTTGACGTCGTTGTTTCTGGTATACAATTCAGTAACATCAACAAGACGCAATTCGTCTTTTTATAAACATACATCCTTCCTCTTCTTCCTCCTCATCAAACCATACACACACACACACACACACACATCAACAATGGCTCTCACACAAGCTCAGGTCGCAATCGTCAAGTCGACAGCTCCAATCCTAAAGGAGCACGGCAAGACCATCACCACCACCTTCTACCGCAACATGCTCGGCGCCCATCCCGAGCTCAAGAACTACTTCTCCTTGCGTAACCAGCAGACGGGTGCTCAGCAGGCTGCCCTCGCCAACTCTGTCCTCGCCTACGCTACCCACATCGACGACCTCGGCAAGCTATCTCATGCCGTTGAGCGTATTGCTCAGAAGCACGTTTCCCTCTTTATCAAGCCTGAGCAGTATCAGATTGTCGGTACGCATTTGATTGGTGCCATTGGTGAGGTTCTTGGCTCTGCCTTGACTACTGAGATCAAGGAGGCTTGGATCGCTGCATATGGTCAGCTGGCAGACATCTTTATCAAGCGAGAAGGTGATCTTTATGAAGCTGCTGGAGAGTGGAACTCTTGGCGCAAGTTCAAGATTGTCAAGAAGGAGGCCGAGAACGATGGCGTCACCAGCTTCTATCTTGAACCCCTCGATGGAAAGTCCCTGCCCAAGTTCCTCCCCGGCCAGTACGTCAGCCTGCAGATTCCCATCCCTGAGCTTGATGGTCTCCTCCAGAGCAGACAGTTCAGTCTCAGCGAGGCTCCTGGCAGTGACCACCTTCGTGTGAGCGTCAAGCTCGAGGGTCCCACCGAGGAGCCTTCCATCCAGGACCTGGCCGCTGGCAAGATCGCCGGTCTTGTCTCTAACCGCCTGCACAAGCGCTACAACGTTGGCGATGAAGTCGAGCTGAGCCCTCCTTGCGGAGAGTTCTTTGTCAACCCTGCCGACACCTCAGCCGCCAAGAAGCCCCTTGTTCTCGTTTCTGCTGGTGTCGGTGCCACTCCCCTCGTCTCCATCTACGACTCAGTCCTCGCCTCCGAGACAGCCTCACGACCCATCACCTGGATCCACGGAGCCCGCTACTCAGGCTCAACCTGCTTCGTGCCTCACATCCTCGAGACAGCCAAGCAGCACGACAATGTCACTGCCAAGATCTTCCTCGAGGACGCCAAGGACGGCGACGCGTTCGACTTTGAAGGCCAGATCGACCTCGCCCGTCTCGAGAAGGAGAACCTCCTCCACCTCGAAAACCAAGAGGCAGAGTACTTCATCTGCGGTCCCGAGGACTGGATGGTCGGCGTGAGGGCTTGGCTTGAGGAGAAGGGTGTTCCTCGTGAGCGTCAGCACCTCGAGTTGTTCAAGACTGGAGATATTTAAATTTCCTCAAACGACAAAGCAAAGGGATATTAAAAAGAGGGATATATGCTAGGATTCGGAATGATGAATGTCAGGGTTTTCTCCTTTTTTTTTCTGTCTTGTATTTTTTACTGCGAATAGTTCTTGTTTTTTGTTCATCTGGCATTTTCGAAGGCGTTGGAATCCTAGCTTTTTTTTCTTGGACCGGGTGGTTTTCTTCACTATGACGATGTTTTTTGTTTTCTAAAGAGTAGAAAGCGTATATCCTAGATACCACCCATCTCGAACGAAAAAATGAAGATTATTATTTTTAGAAATGCGTGTCCAGAGTCATAAGTGAACGGCTTCATATGAGATACTCAGATCTCTTGTGAGACAGACGTCTCGGGTTTCAGATGGGAGAATGAGATGTTGGTCTCGCAGCCTTTGCCTATTCTCGTATAAATCAAGAACTCGTTGCGAGAGAAGCCAGTTTTCTCTTCCCAAGTTTACGGTCATTGTCGCCACTGAGTGTCATCACATCTGCTTCTTCCCGCAAAGGGCGGCAACAACGGCAGCCCACTTCCTCGTAAATTAGTTGAAAAGAAGACAATGTTTCCGAGCTCGCGATGTTTCATTTAATATCTGTTCCTTGTGTATCATTGACCCAAAGGCACGTATAAGCCTCGACACAAGGCCCTCAGCACCTCATCAACAGACCAGATGAACAAGATCCAGCACTAACTAACCCAAACCTTACATACCATGCAACCACTTACAAAAAAAGGGGGGGAGACCCAAATGTACGGGGTAGAAAAGCAAATCAGTGTGGGGGAATGCAAGGTGATTCCTTGCGAAGAACCAGGGGGGCCACAAGATCGGATGTAACCGATCGATAAACAGTCACTTTCATGTGGAGAAAAAAGAAAGAAAATCATGTTATTTGTCTTTCAAAGAGATTACTTTTTGTGTAAACGGGAGCACGTGTAAAATATTGCTTTTTTAAAAAATCTCGTGTGTGTGTTACACTCGTCGATCTTTGAACAAAGAGATCCCGCTCCCTCCGAATGTACATACATGCAAGTCGCCAACAAGCTTCCAATGAAAACAGATAATGCAAGTCTATATGATTTAATATATCTTGCTTCCCATCCCCTCTCCGCGTCCCCGGCGGTGAAAAGAGAATAAAGTGCCAGGGGGGAACTGGATCGTGCCTGGAGATGGGGGGGGTTACACAACGGCTTTCCTCGAGTCCTTTGAGTGTTGTACAAGGCGTGCGGTTTGTATCACGGCAGGAAGATGATGAGGCGCTAGCTTTGAGAAGAGATGGATATGAGATTGATTCAAGGAGATGAAGTAAAAAAGAAAATGGTCCTTCAGAGCAGGGTTTGTCTTGAGCCATTGAGGGTTCATGTTGTAAAGTAGAGTCACTTGACTCAGCTTTCAGCAGATACACCTTGACTCTTGTCCCTAGACACCTATCCATTAAACCGGATCCCTTACGTCTCACAGAAAGGATAGCGACAGCATCGGAACCGCCTCACTGGCAAGCGCGCAGCATGGTTAGGCGAGTCCATGCATGAGGCTTTCCCATTCTTTTCCCCCCTGAGAGAAAGAGAAAGAAGGGAGATGCTGTCCTACCGAGAGAACATGGGGGAAAAAGAAATGATATGCCCTGTCTCAGAGAGAACATGGGATAGCATCGTAGAGACTGAGAGGCCCCTCCCATTCGGCGTTCTGCTCTTCTTAAACACCTTCTCCCATGTCTTCCCCACTAGTCTCTCCTCGAACCGGACGAGGCCATGACCATGGCCGAGACGGTGATCCGCAAGGCCTGCGATCGATGTCATGCGCAGAAGCTCAGCTGCAAACGATACAACGATGAGCCGTGTGAGCGCTGCGTTCGACTCAAGACGGAATGCAAGTCGAGTCCTTCCCTGAGATACAGGAAACAACAACAGCAGCAGCAACAGCAACAACTCGTCGACAACAACAACTCGAATCATCTTCAGGGTCAACAGATACCAACCTCCTCTTCAACTCCTGCTCCGATCGGACGCCGCTCTCCGAAACGCCGGAGGACCGATAGCCAAGGGGATGCGAGTCTTGTCCCACCCGACGCGGGTACGTGCCCATTTCCCCTTTCCTCTCTGTCTCTTTTTCATCTGAATCAACCGACTCACCCTTTCGTTTCTGCCGAAAAAGCAGTGCCAATAGTACCTCATACGGGCGTCCTGGCGGCGGCGCCGGCGTCTAAGAGTCATGTCCCCGTCACACCCGATCCCGTCCTCGACGCCGGCGACTTTGGCTTCACCTTTGACCAACTGGCCTTTTTCCCTCATCATTTATCTCATCCTGAGCTCCCGGGAGGAGGGGGAATAATCAACGATCCTCATCTGGTTCATCATCCTCCAGGTGTCTTTGCAGATACTTGGGATCCGAGGCTCGCCGTCGAGGCTTATCAACCTCCTCAAGAGCCTCCTCTTCCTTCTCTGCTTCAAGGTGACTCCTCCCACCACCACAGCGTCGTCGTCGACTCTGCTGCTGTACCTCCTGGTAGACCACCACCACCACCACAACAACAACAACAACCCCTGAGGAGTAGAAGCTGTGTACCTGAGCACGGCAGCTCTGACAAGCGCTCGCGGCCCCGGACCAAGCAACGGCCAAGGCAAATCACCCTGAGGCACCAAGACGAAGCTGAACATCTGTCTCCGCCGCTGCACCCCGAAGCGCCCACGATTCACTGGATGTCGCAGCTGTCCGACATCAACGCCCGCCTCCTGGACCTCGCGTCCGCCTTACCCTCTCCGCAGGAGGTAGCCCAGAACGGTCCGTCACTGGGTCGTCCTGCAGACGAGAGGTTCAGGAGTCAAGGGTTCCCCATCGAGGACATGTTCAAGCTCACCCGGAGAGTCGCCGACATACTCGAGAAGCAGCCCCCTGTCGACACGCCAGATAGGGATGGCAACAGGAGTCATCACTCAACCATCGACGGGACAGATCCAGGCAACGCCATGTTCATCCTCTCGACATATGTCCGTCTTCTAGACATGTATCAGAGAGTCTTTAGTCTCGTCCATGCAGAGTTATCCCGAGCAGACTCGGGCGCGACTTTCAGCTTCTGGAAACTCCCAGCTGTCACCGTGGGTTCCTTTGCCGTCGAGTCATCGCCCTTTCTCCAAATGTCCCTGACGATCCAGTTGGCTGAAGAGTTCCTCTGTCGTCTGAGAGGATCAACGGCTCGCTGGTCCGGTGGGAACGCGACGGGGGCGTCAATGTTTGCCGGTGTTGTGGATGTATCTTTCCAGGCGTTTAGAGATCGAGAGGAGGCATTGGCCAAGCATCTCGTTGAACTCCGCAGCGAGATTGAGCCACTATTGGACTCGTAGGGGGAACGGTATTGCAATCGATGGGTTCGGTTCGGTGGTACTGAGAGCTTCTCGCGTATGGGACACACTGTTGGGCATAGATTTGCCTCTTCCCTGGTTGTTTTCGTCTTTGAGGCCTCCTGGAAGAACTCTCGGAATAGTGTAATCTAATTCATTCCTATTGTTAGTTTCACCATCTCGTCATTTGGGGGCGTGTTATCAAGGTCAGATGCCATGTCAAGCGGTCAATAACAACAACACATCAAAGTGGGAACTTCGGGCGGTGTAATCCATCAGACGAACGAGGGTGGCGTCCTCAACGAAACATTGGCATGCTTCAAGTAAATATTATTAGTAGCAATGTTCTTGGCTTTTTTAGGAGTTGTGGCGAATTTTTCTCAGTTGTGTGCATTCATGCCCAACCTTCCCAACCCGATGGATGATGATCTTCAACTCCAACCATGCAACAACAACGAGTGTGTATAATTCCCGGATAGTTCGGAACCCATGATCTTCCAGTTCCCAGACGTAGATCTAAACCTTCGCAGTGCTTCGTAGGGCTGCAGAAGTTGTTTTTCCGATCTCAAAGGCCATAGCTCTGCAGCATAAACTTCCTGGTATAAACCTTGATGCCTGGTCGGTGCATGTCTGAATAGCTGCAACACCCATCGCAAGCCTACCTTCAGTTGCTTCGCATATTCCACGCCAAGCCAACTCTGGAAGACATGCATCTCGGCTCCCGTTTCCCTAGAATAAATAGCCCCGGGCGCCACGACCAACAACAAACAACAAGACCGCCGCTAGGGGAACGGTCATCCGGCATCCGGGGGGAGGGCCAAAGGGGTTCTCTATGATGTTTAACTGGACCTGAGCACCCCGTTAGAAGCCTAGGTTCGTCTCCCCCCCCCTTCGGAGACAGCCGTTGGGTTGCTACCCTGACCAAAAAAACGGGCATTAACAAGTCCCGTTCGGTCACACACACGCACGCCTTTCGCCTCACCGAGAGGGGGTGCTTTCCCACGCGGTGAGACTCTTATTGAGAGGGGAGAGGAGAGGAGGGGTTTGAGTTTCAACAACGTCTTGAAAGTTTTAAAGTAGCATTCTTATCACCTTCGGGAGTCGATGTGCCGGATGAGCACGGTAGATGGGGGTTCAAGCTCGGTATGACGATGACCGATGACGAAGCTTTTGAATTCAAACTCACAGCAACATCCTTGAAAAGAAAGTATCATGACCATTCAAATTCATGTCGGTAAAAAAAAGCGTGTCCCGAAGAGCGCACCCCGAGCCGTGCTTCAACGGCCGAAACTCAATTCCACGATGAGAGAGAGGACGCTTTGACGCCCTAGCTCACGGGCAACCAACGGTGAATTATTTTATTATTACAAGCAAGCAAGTATTTCTCTCTATCGCCTTTACAGTTTTGAGACAAATTTACCTCAAAAAGGACAGCGATCGTCAAAGGGGATGGGGACCCTTTGAATCAAAAGGGCGGCATTTCCCATCCAAGCGAATACGGAGACAACTCCATCGCCAATGGCATTGCCACCTCAAGTTCCCTCCCCCAATTCATGCAGTTAGGAAGGGAAACCCCTCTCCTACTTACTCCTCCCAAGGCAGTTGAGGAAAATCTGACAAGTGACGGACCCGGTGGTGTGATTGCGAATAACTCGCATGGCACCTGGGAAACCTTATTCTCGCCTCGCTAGGCCAACCAACCCCAGTGATCTTCATCACGGGCATGCCGCAATCTGCGGCAGCTCAAGAAGACGCCGGGGCCATGGTCCAGAGGCCTTGTCCTTGTCCCCCCATGCCATGTCCATCGCCTATGGTATGGAATGGGATGGGCATGGTATATGGTATGGTATATGGGGCATGTTAGCTGACAAAGGGTCCCAAAGTTCAAGGTCCCCCAAGTTCGAGTTCAAGGGCAAGGTCCAAGTCCCAAAATCCATCCAGTCAATGGATGGAATGGTCCACTGTCCAAGGGGGGGCGTTGATCCGGGAATATCCAAGGGTCCGAAATGCCGGGGGGGCGCAGACAGTGTCTAGTCCAGTCCCAGGCCATGAAACACGCGCGCGCACTCGCCCGCTGACTGGCAACGATTAAGCTTTCACCGACGGCGTGGCCATGAAGTTGTTTGGCCCAGAGCTTCAAGTCGGTGGATCTCCCTGTTCCCACTTGAAGCCGTTGTCTCGGGACATTTCATTTTTCTTGGGAAAAGAAGATCTTGATGCCCAACCTAAACACCAAGGGTCAAAGCCAAGGGGGAATCATCGAGGTTTTGGAATCTAGACGATCCAAGGGCGAAAAGTTCAAATCTGACATGGCTTTTTGGTCTAGACCATCAAACCGCCATCCAAAATCCCATCCCCTTTTTGAGTAGAAAGTCAAGCAGAAAAAAAGAACGCAACAGTGAATGGCGTGCACACCCCTGTTCAGCGCCCCCCCGAGGCACGTTTTTACACCCAGGAATGCAACACTCACCCTCCATGACGAGACAAGGAGAAAGAGAGAAGCAAAGACCAGGACCATAACAAGCCGTTTACGAAATTCCTTGCCTGGTAACCAGACCAGGCTCAGGCTGCGTCATCTCGCCAAATCCCAACTGACCGGTACCGCCGCCGCCTTTTTTTTGGTGCGAGACAAGGAGGAACGAACCTCGCAATGACCAGGGGTTCGCGGGTCCAAGCAATCATCAATGCCCACCGTACACCGATCAACGGTAAATGATGGCGTACAATAGCTGGGGGGGACTGGACTCATTGATGGGCATTTTCTCCGTCGTCGGCCGAGAGTTCCCCCTGAGCAAGGCTGTCTGTCAAAGAGCCCATCCATCAATGGCGATGATCCGAAGGGAGGGCGTGCAGAGCATTCATGGGTGTGACCAGGGAGGGCATCTCTTCTCGACTGCCTGAAACAACGACTTGAGGGTTCCTTTGTTGAAACGTTCTTCTGTGTCGCTCCGACATGCGGAGCCGGAGTAAACGGCCGACGTTGCAATCCCAAATGTCGCTTCCATTGCCTGCAAACTGCTACTGTACCTGTTGCCATCAAACTCCCTCTTAACCTATACCTTCGATATCGCTCACATGGGGATAAGAATGGGGAGGGTTATCAACTTTCCTTTCTCGATCATTATCGCTCTCTGGTGTGTCCGTGTATCGTATCGTATCGCACACAGCCTCCGTCTGTTGCTTGCTTCCTGGCGGTCTAAGGGCAGTCCAGTCTCCCAAATAGAGTCATAATCTGCGTTTGTTCCCTCGTTCATTCGCTCAAGCCATCAGCCGCTTCCTTAACCCCGGGCCACTAAATCTTGATCCTGGCCTGGGTGAACGGTTTTCTGCGCGCTCCAGGGTACCTATTCATTAGTTGATATCTCTCTCACGGCTGTACCTACCTTTTGAGGCGCATCTTCGCGGTGCGGTGCGGTAGGTTGCGTTCCTTGGCCTCCATACGTAGACAACTCATACCATGGATTGTAAAGCCACCACAGGTGTCGCCGCGAACAGACAATCGCCTGACTGTGACGTTCAACTTATTATAATCCTGGGGGAGAGGTCCAGAACCTTTTTGACTCCCCCCCGTCATTCATGACCACCCCCAGGTCCCGTCCCGTCCCATCCAACACCTCACGTGAAGCTCCTCCCGCAGGCATCACGCAGTAGTGGTCAACGCCGGCAGACTCATTAGTCCGCCCATGACCCGATAGCATATGCAGCCAGAGATGCCGGCCGGCGGGGTGTGGTTGTGGGTTGTCAACCTGTTTGACGGGCGCCCTGAAGTCGTGGCGGTCTTGCTAATTTCTTGCCAAGTCTGGGGTCGACAGGTGAAAATCCCAGGTTGGGTTGCCTGAGCGGGAAGAGCAGCAGCGTGTGTGTCTGTGTGTCTGTCTCATGGGCTCTCTATCGCGCTTCCAGCGGCAGAGTTTTCCTATCTCGACATCGACTCTTGAAGAAAATCCTGTAGTTTGGGCCACACCCAAGTGGAATAACCGAAGGCCTCCAAGTTCGAGGCCCTGCGAATATTGCATCGTTGCTCCATTCGTGAGCTGCACGTCTTGTCGATACCGCATCGTAGGCTGGCTGTCAAAGAGCGGTCTGCATCAACTAGCCTAGTGCCGTCCACTGAAGAAATCCATTCCATCCCGTCAGACGGCGTGCCTAGAGATGTTTCTTCTCCAGAGACGCCTTTCTGAAGCAATATTCCTTCAGTATCCTGCGTCTGCGTGTTTGATGCATACTGCGGCAGTGTGGTGGCTGCAGTATCAGTCATCTATCTGTTGTCGATGTGACGCTCGGCAGTCAAAAAGTCCGAGCCAATTTCCCGCACGCAACCATCTCCAACAAAACAACCTTCGGTTTACCGGATCGTCTTGTTGTCTCTTTTGTTGTCTCTTCTTCTTCTCTCAAACTCAAACCCGACGCCTCGGAAACTAACTCATGGCTGGTCTAGGGCCGACCCGCACACAGCGGTTTCCATCCTGTTCCCCGGCTGTGGCGGATTCAGAGTGAGACTAACGCGAACCTTGACCTTCTTGGCGGAGTTGAAGCAGGATTCGAATGCCTTCCCCGTCGTTGGCAACATCGAAGAAAAAGCAACATGTCAAATGAGCTGCCAAAAAGCCCCTGTTCACGTCGACGTGGAGTCTGGTGGGTTTTGACCCAGCTGTCTACCAGGGGAGTCGTCTCCAGGAGAAGGGTTCGGCACGGCTCGGTTCCGCAGAGTAGCTGGATCAACAGACAGGAGGTGTCTGGCGAGGCCGACAGTCGGCCTGATCAAGAGGATTCGTCCGAGGCAGCGCCGCCTCGGTTGGATATGCAACAAGGCAAGGCTGCAAAAGGCGGAATCGTTGCAACGTTCAAGGCGTAACCCCAGACATGGTGGCTTCAAGGCGAGCGTGTGTGCGTGCCTCTGCACTCTCCCCCACAACGGCGCAGTGAGCTCGATCTTCAAGATCGCGTCCTGCACGTCGGTGTCCAGCTGCCGCGCCGGCAGAGTAGTGTGTGTGTTGTTGATGCCTGTCTGCCTGAACACTACTTAGTCCTTGAAACACCAAGCATTTTTTTGTCACAATGCCGTACGCATAAACTTGTAAAATCTGATAACTGATGCTTGATACCCTTGCAAACGTTCATGACCATGTTCATGTTGGCGTCTGACGAGCGGGAGGGAACCAGACAACCGGCCGGGGCTATCATGCTTGAAGCAGAACATCCCGAGGCCCGAGCCCGCGTCCTGGGAACCAGAGACACGCAGCTGGGACGCCTGTGATTGGTCAGAACCTCGCCAAGAGCGGGCTTAATGGCTTGGCCTGGCTTTTGAAGACTGCGGCCTGCTCAACCCTGAGCCAGGTTCTTCGGGCTAAAGAAGCTGGGTTTCTGGACAGAGGCGCGTCCAAGACCAGGGAGCTGGAACCGATGAAAAATGAAAACAACATCGTCAAGCCCATGCTTGAGCCTCGTTTGATGAGTGAGGGTCGTTGATATCCTTTGCGGACAAGGCGCCGAAGCCGCATGTCGAATAAACGAGTGCATCGACGGCATGTCGACACCGGGGGATGTTGCTAGGGCCCGGCAGACTGAGACGGCGCCGGGGCGTAGAAAGGATTTCTTCCAATCTCGTTCTAAAGCCAACCAGTCGGTAAGAGCTAGAAGGCTTGTAGACGGGACCAAGAGCTCATCCCCTGGCACTCATTTGCCCCCAAGTCACAGCAGCACCGGGACTTGCAGGGCTGATTGGATAGCGGTGTAGTAACCGTCTAGAGACGGCGTCGGCTCAGTGTGGGGATGGGGTGAAGTGGAAATTATTCCAGAAGGCGTCCTGGTTGGATGCATCGTGTTGTTAGCGGACCATGATCATGACGCCGTGAGCACCATGTTTCTCCCCGAGCCTTGAGGGCAGCCCTGGCCTGGCCTGGTCCATAAGGTACGGTAATTCTTAGTCAGTCAATCGGTTGGATGAATATCGCAACATCGAGGGAGTCTCGGGATGTGGGCATAACCGGACGCCGCCCTGCAAGCAGAAGCAGCTGCCAAAAGATGGCTCGTCGGGGAGTCGGCCTGGGTTGATTGGTGGGAATGGAATGCCTGACAGCAAGGTCCGCAGAAAGACCCGGCTCAAACTCGTAGCCATGTCGAAACTTGTTCACCGGTTCCTGCATTGGGAAAGCAACGTGGCTGTAACGGCTGAATGGCTTCCTGCGACTCGAATGTCCAACGCCGAACCAGTCAAAGGTGCTGCTGGTGGTGAGAAGGAGGGAGGAGTACTGTAGGAGCAGCAGCAGCAGCGTGATGCGCGTGCCAGTGCGAGTGCCCTTGCGTGTGCGTTTGGAGTGTCGCATCTTTCATGTGCCATGTCCTCTGGGTGCATCTCTTGGTACATAGATGGCTAATCTCATCTCAGATGCTTTTCCCAGCTGCCGAAGACATCGTGACAAACCGACGGGGCTGGTTGGGGGACTGTCAAAAACTTTTGACTCTGACCGTAAGAGGAGTGGCGGGAAGACAGGGAACTCGGCAGACACTGGCAAGACGTGAGAAGAAAGCTGCCGGCATTCGGCCCACGTGCTAGGTGGAGCTGGCGCCAAAGCAGTGTTTAATCTGTCGGATATGGGGTGATTCCGTTGATCTTTTGAGGGTTCATCTGACCGACGCTTTCTGCAGCAGGTTTACGGATACAGGCCCCCCCGAATTTCGAACAGAGTGATTCTCCGAACTTTGTGTGAGACGCCACGGCAGTGGTCTTTTCTGGCACAACGGTACTTGGGGCTCCATATGGCCAGGGCAGGGCAGGGCAGAGACAGGACAGGGCATACGAGGATGGCGTCACCGGCGCAGGCGTGCTGTGACCATGGATACGAATCCCAACTTGCCGGCGACGTCTGGAACGGTGGAAGACGCTCTCTCGGCTGATCCTGGCAGACGGTGGGTCAGACATGTCGCCCATTCTTCAAGGGACAACCTGGAGATATCTGCTCACAGATGTCAGGGCGGACATGCTGCGATTGGGCAAAAGGACAAAAAGACGGTAACGTCCAACAGAGAAGAGGCTGGCGCGTGTAATATCGAGCTGCAGATGCGAGCCATTCGTAAGAAAAAAACTGCAACTCGGATAAATATGCATTGACAGTGGGTTTGACTCTTTCGGGTCCGTCCCCATCACCGCTCTGACTTTTGAGGGAGAGGCGGTAATGCCGGTATGAATGGTAACAGAAATAGGACCCTTGTTCGCCGCGGCATGAGAGAACATGTAATGTATCTGCACCCTGATTGACTTTTGAGGGACCCAGTCAATCGAGCCATGGCATCCAGCAGCAATCGGCGATGAGAGAGAGAGAGACAGAGAGGTGTGAAGACGAAATACGCGTCCCCTTGATCGATCCATTGAAGAGCCAACGCCCCAAGGAAGCACAACAGGCCGAGGTTGACTTGCACAAGACAATGCCGTGAATACTACTGGCCATGGCGATTCGAACTGTAGAGTTGCATGTCCCCAAAGTCTCGACTACTCAAATTGGTGGTCCGTCAACCCCCCGTTCTGGGAAGTCGGGCATGTCGATCGCGAGAGGGAGGGGCTCGGTGAAGGATCCCACGTGCCCGACGGCCCGTCTGTCGGGTGATGCCATTTACTCCCAATCAACGGAGGGTGATGTAGATTGGGGGGGAGGTGATGGCTCTCCGAAGTGGTGTTGTTCTGTCGTCGTCGGGTGCTTCCCTTAGAGGGTGGTGGGGACGGACCTGACAAAGACGACAAAGTCAGGGCGTTAAGGGATCGAATGGCCCTTAAGGGTTCTCATCTCATGGGTGATGGGACCTCTACCTTTGAATCTCACTGGGGTGTTTTTTTTGGAGTCTTTGAGGCTGCCTGAGGGCGTGGACTGGTAATGGCGGACAGCAAGCCCAGCACAGCACAGCACAGCACATTCATCGCCCGTGTGGAGCAAATGACTCCATTGGCGGCTCCGCCTTGGGACAGAAATATTTTGCTGCCCGCGCAACGCATTGCGGTGAGTAATAAGGCAAGGCGCTCTGAGGATGTACTGTACTGTATGTAACCTGACACACGGGTTACACACTGATGAGTGGATTGAGTGCCGGCGGTAATGGTATCGACTTTGAATGGATACCTACTTTTTGATCAGTGGAGTGAAAGGCCTGAAGCTTCTGCCTCGTGGTGGATGAAGCCCTGTAAGAGGGCGGATGCTGGAGCGGGTAACGCAGCACACGATCCTTTCAACTTTTTTCTTCTTCTTCTTGCTTGCTCTGCCGGCGGTGACAAGTTGGCCCTTGGCTTCCGGATGAATCCATTGTTTCTACATGGATGCAAGGGCAAGAGAAAATTCTCGACTGCGGAAAACGGCAGGGCTGTTGGTTCATCTATCAGACAGGCACCAGGCCAGGCACAGGCACAGGCTTGTATTCGTTCTCGGCCGTTTAGAGCCTGGGCGAGTCATGGAAATGAATGCTGCGCTTCAGGGTCTTGGTAATGGTAATGGATAACGGTTCAGGTCAGCTCCTGGCCTCAAGCTTCCATTCCAAATCAAATCAAATAAATCCATCCTCACTTCGCCGACGCCGAAGCTGCGAGGCTCGTAGGTTGGTCTGTGTCACCCCCTTCGAGGATCCGTAGTGTTCCTTGGGGACTTTTTTTGCTGGACGGGTCTCGCTCGCTCCCAGTAGATTGCAACTAGAGGAGCTGTGCTGGGCAAAGCGGTTTCACCCCGGCTGTTTGCATACCCACACAAAATCAATACCTGCATATCTCTGTAACAAGGCCACAGACACACCCTCTGACCTCTGACACCCTCCACCACAGAAAGTCCACATCTCACTCCCTCCGCTCTTCAGCTCCTCAACCCCAGACCCCTGTTTCTTCTTAATTTTTCTCTCTGGCCTGCAAAGAAGAAAAAAAGACTTGACCCACTGTACCTCCAGGCACACACCGCACACACACACACCCCTCCCCCCTGCCCATCTACCTACGCCTCCGCCGGCAGGGGGGCCAGGTAGGTCCTCTTTTGGGTCTCTTTGCGGACGCGGGACCTCTGGCACACACGTTTTTCGCAGGCCGCCCAGACGTACCCGACTGCTGGCGCTGGCTGTGGTGTGCGTCTTGTGCTTTGGTGCCCTCTGGCTAGGTATTCTGGCATTCGCTCTCGGTTTTTTCCAGGCCCAGGTCCTTGTCCAGACTCCATTCTGGCAGTGTGGGCTGTCAACAGGGGTCATGGAGGGTCTGGTACTCGTTCTTTTTGGTGCCTTGTCGACTTATAATAAACAACCTTGAGCCCGTCCAGCAACAATAGCGGCCTTTCTCACCCCGTCTCTAGGGATTCAATGACTAGCTTCGGTTCCGTTGTTTTGGGTCCATCTCGTCTTTAAATACTCTTCAACCTCCCTCTCGACACCGTTGACGTCGACGTTGCAGCGTGTTGTCATTGTTCTTCCAGGTTCAACCTTATCACCGCCATTGACACTGCCCAGCATCAACTCTTACCTCGCCACTACTCTACCCCACGACCGTCTGACCTGGGTCTCTATATATCTCAACACAGCCCGACTTTTTCAGCAAACGTCTTGATACTCGACAAAATCATTCATTTTTTAATCGATCGTTACCTCCCATCTTCACCATGTGCAACTACATCTACGTAAGTTGGGCGACTGGCAATGGAAATCCTTGGTCATGGTCATGACAAGGATCATACGCAAAAGAGTCAGGCAAGGGATCGTGACTAACAAATCTTTCCTCTATTCAGAAGGAGCTGAGCTGCCAGCACCACTACCACTTGGTAGAGTCATGGTGTCCCAAGTACATCGAGACTGAGCGTCGATGCCCGCCCACTATCGTGAGCAAGCAGTACTGGTGAGTCAACGCGGAACCCTCTCATTAGTCTACATGAGACGTTCGTTACTAACAGTTAACCAAAAGGGGTGACGACATTTGTGGTATGTCTCAATCTTTTTCCAAGGCCGAGCGGAACCACCCTCTCCACCGACGGAACCATTGTTAGGGTGATGCATCATACTAACTAGTTACCCAGCCGCCTGCCGTGAGCGCCAACAGCCAAGCAACCACCCGTGGGCAAAACTCATCCAGCGTCCCGAGTCACGCATGTCCTACTCTGCCCAACAAGTCCCAGCGCAATGAGTGCGCTTCACGTTACGGGCCGGTAAACTATCGAGGCATATCACGACGCCCTCACGATGCCGCCAGCCGGCCCGCGTTCCTCATCGAGGCGGCACTACTCAACACTATACTCTATACTCAATACTCCCCCACACCCGATCCGATATGATATCGATAATCCGGCTTCTCGGGTGACTTGAAACATGAAGACAACCCTCATCTCCCTCTTTCGGCAGCGCCGACCTGCACAGCAGACAGTGCATCTGCAGGCGTTTTACGCCAAGTGCACTGCATCCAATTCTTTGACTGGCCAACCCCACCTTCGGCCCATGCGGATGTGCGAGAGGGGACCTACGGATGAGAGGGCTACACGACGGTATTTTTCAACGTGGAACAACGATTTACAGTACCGAAAACCGCAAAAAACAGGAGAAAAATCTTTGATGCAAAATCTGGAATTATCAAAGGGCGCTGGAGGAAATTTTTGTCGTCTTTTTTTTATTGTTCGTCCCAAGGTGGGATAAGAATTGGCTCTTTGGGTGCAAACCTACCTCGGCCGGTGGTTTACTCCTCTTTTCCTCGCTTACAGAGAGAGGAGGGTGTTGATGTTGTGGTACCTTTTTTGGGAGGTTTGAACGTCGATCAGCAAGAAGCTGGGGGACTAGGGGGAGCTTTCTGGAGCTGGGAGCTTTGAGCTGGGGGAGGGGGATGCAGAGCAGCGCTTTTTTTGCCACGGACCAGGATGGACGGTCATCCTTGGATGGCACATCTCGATGGGCACAAAGGCCCCCCTCCGACAGACACCCTCATGAAGGGCGCCGCATCCAGCATATCCACGTCGGCATTGGACGCCACTCCCAGCCCCGGGCGCTTTGTCAGTCCTGTCGAGATGCCTGTTCGAGGTGGGATGACCACGACGGGAAGAGGCCCATCTTGCGTATGACAGGCATGATACACGAAAGCTTCATCAACCCTGTTCCTTGAGAGAGGAGACGAAGAAAGAGGGGGGATCAAATCACAACCGGCATGAGAGGGAGCTCTTTTTTCGACGCGTTTTTTTTTTCTGTCTTACTAACTGGACTCGCATGCATGGTTTGGAAATGAGCATTTTTATCGGGATGGAAAGAGATATCATTGGGCTTGGAAACCTTCACATATACTTTTACTCTGCAACTCCGTGGCATGGCGTTATCATCGTTTTTGCCGCGCTTCAAATGAGCGGGATGGGGGATAGGACTTTTTGGAAATTTGGATGGAAACCCGACATCGGGGGATGGGATGGGG